>NJDC01004300.1:124476-170490 GCA_002245475.1 Calephelis virginiensis
CTAGTTAAGATGAATCTAACAGTCCAAACTCGATGCGTTTACCAGTAGTCACTCCAGAGTTACGTCTCCTACCTTCGAGTGCCATCATCAGATCACCAGCATGTACCGGCATTAGTTCGTGTTTTAACTGTTAAGTCTCACAAATGTTTAAAAGTGAAATAAATACCCGTAGTGCATCTTATATCCATTCCATTCCGATGCTCACAAAGGTGCTGATGGACTTTAATTCCTGGACAAATCTCCATAAACTATCGCTAAAAATCTTCTCGATCACGTTAGCTTTCAAATGAAAAAAAACATGAAAATCCGGCCGTCCGCTAAAAGACCTACGATGCTGTGTAGGTCTTTACCTCTGTCTGTAATAGACACACACAGAGAGAAACGTCGAACCTATAATACCCCTTGTTTTACGGCGGGGGCTAAAAATGCGATCAATGACAAAGTTTGTACCCGTATATCCGCCATGTTTATTTTTTGTTATCAAAATAAAAAAGTATCTTTACGCCTGTATTCCTGAAGTGGTAGGGAAAGGTGCAACTGAAAGTCTACTAAAATAAATATAAAGGAAGGTACTAATAAGTACCACAATGTGGTAGGTGGCCAACCCAACGCCAACCGGGCACCAAGCCAACTTCGTTTTTGTTGGGAAATTTTAAAACATATTTTAAGTTATATCGAAGCTGAGACAGCATGTAGTCAGTGCCGATGCCGAACCACTAGAATCTAGAGGTGGTTATATTTTTAAAAATATTTTTCTTAGGTTCAGAAACTTCCCAGTAGCCTGGTCTTTAAATTTTTTATATGGAAATATTAAACGTACGAACTTAACAGTTTTGTAATATGTTCCCTGTGTAATTCCTTTCCAAAATATTAATGAACGTTATGCTCGTCAGCGGCCATGTTTTGGGTACTAATATGCTACCTTGACTGGGAGGTAGGGCAATGACTGGCCAGGTTTTGTGTCACCGTCCTATTGATTTCTGCCGCAATAACATCGGTTTATTGTTATGTTTCGGCGTGGAGTGTTAGGTAGATGCTAAACATACTCATACAATAAGTTTAACGCGACATCCTCACGCTGAGGATGTGTGCGAGACTGTATGTGTTTTTGTGTTTTGTGTGTGTACTGTTTTTCATGCACATACAATTTTCATGCTCGAAATTAATGCTTTTAGCTTTGCCATTGCCATTACATAGAATTGCCATTCCTCAAAAAATATCATCGGAAAAGCATATTCAAGTTTTTATAATTATTAGGGAATTAACTTAAAGTTGTAATCGTAATCGTAGTTTTAGTAAAAACTGACTATTGTTATGTAATCCAACTTCTATTTTACTTTTCGTTCTGATATAAAAAAAAATTTGTAGTCTAAAAAAATCAGTTGCCCTGGTTCCCGCTTCTTAAGCACTTGTCTCGCATTTGATATCGCCTATTTTCCTCCCGAATTCGTAATTTAAAGTTGGCAAGCCTATTGTGTGCCCTTCCACCATTCATTTGGTATCTATAAAGCGACGTGTATTTACTTTTGTGTTAGTTTAAGTAGCTGCAATTAAATTAAAAGCGTGAGTATTAAGTAGATTTACTGCATAAATTGGACAGTCAAAACTTTGTCTACCCTTATTTTATATTTTGTTTCCGAAGTAATAACTTATTTTTATAGAATTGGCTGAAAACAAAAACCTTATAAATATAAAAAGGACTCGGGGTAAATGCGGAAATCAAAAGTTTTTGGTTTGGTTGGTCATTAACACGACAAAAACGGTTTCACATACACGGAAATTGCTACGAGTTTGTTTAAGGTCAGTCCAGTCTGAAGCAATTAAAATTAATACCTAATTTAAAAAATACACCTATCGTTTTTCTTACTTTGTTTGTATTGGGACTTTTAGAGAACGGAATTCCCTGTGTAAGTCCGGACTCTCTCCCCCTTACTAATAAAACTTCCGCGCCCGTTGATCGAGTGTGTAACTTTACTTTTTGTTAACAAAAGTGAAGATACACACCAGATCAACAGGCGCGTAAGTTTTATTGGTAAGGCGGTCTGTGTATAAGATCACGTGTTACCTTGTTTGGCAGCTCGTAGAAGGCGAGCAAATGTAAATGGGTCGTTACCAAACAGACTGGTGGTAAAATGCTTTGGAGTGACTAGCTTGGCTGGAGATACATAGCTTTGCCTATTCCTACTGTATTTTATTATATAAATTACTGGTAATTACATAAAAAAGCGGCCAAGTGCGAGTCGGACTCGCTCATGGAGGGTTCCAGCAGCAAGTATCATATTATCATAATAATCCTTGAAATTAATTGCAAAATTTGTTAAGAATTAATTTTATATACATTATTGCAGTTTACGTCACTAAGTTCGCGAATTACACCCTTAGTAAAATATAAGAAGACTGCGTAACGGATTTTAATGCGGTTTTTTTTAATAGATAAAGTTATTGATGAGGAAGTTTATGTGTATATTTCATAACCGTGCAAAGTCGGGGCGGGCCGCTAGTTTTGTAATAAAAATAACGTTGCCCGGGATTGCGTATGTGCCCGGTTGGTTGGTTGGCTTTCCACATATCACATTGTGGGACTTAGTGTCTTTCTGCTAGTCGTGGGTGTCCTGGTTGTGCCTCTGGCTACTTTTTCGGGGATGTGTAGATGGCCAGCCTATCGCCAACCGGGCACATATCCAATCCCCGGCAGTATTATTATCTTTATAAAAAAATTGAAAATATACATTTTCTAATTCTTTTCGTTGCCCGACCCGGGAATAGGACCCGGGACCTCAAGCAGTCACGTCCGACGCCGGATCGCTGGACCACAGAGGCATATTTATCATTAATCATTATTATTAATAATTTCTGCAGATTTTAAACCGATCATGAAGGCAGGTGCATGAGTATGGGTTGCCCAAGTTCGTGGAATGACTCGTAGTCCATTTACACATATCCCCTTAAGCTCAAGATCCCCAAGTGCTTAAGATCCTTTTTTGGCCTTATCCGACAGGTTCCAATTTGCAAAGTGCCTATTAGGGTATGGACAGCACAGCCCCATTTCACTATCTCGAATTTATGATCTGTACGAGTATATGACTAATTATGCAGGATATATTTTATCATCAAACCTTTAAAATTTTGAATAGAAGGAGTTGATGCGAGGTTTTGCACATAACGAGTAGGTACTTATAAATCCTATCTTACTTATATACGAGTGCCACTACTAGTTTTTCGTGCAGAAACCAAAGATGACAACCCTAGTATGACCAAATGTGACTAATTTTTGACAACTATACATTTGGTTTAATAAACTTATAGATAGTTTGGATAGGTACATAAAATGAAGATTCACTTTTGTATTTACGGTGTTTTTGTATATATTTGATGGGAAAGCTGCGTGTAATTTTAAATGAAACAGCTACAGGCGTCTGGCGCCTAGCTAAAATTGTATTTCGTTTACGTTTTATTCAATGAATACTAGTAATTAATCAGGCTTTTAATGAATAGTGAATTAGTATGTCAATTCGTTCGGCAAGAAAACACTGTCATTGGGTTAGGACAGGTTTGCTTTAATTTCTATTCAGTTGATGCAACTCCTATTGCCTGGATATTGCAAGTGAGGATCAAGTGAGCCAGCGACGCTGGGACATTGGAAGTATAGGCAAGCGTCCCTATAGTCCCAGTACCTGGTAAAGTGGTTGACAATGGTTTTAAGAACAGCGGATACCATAGAGCGGACTGCATTGTGCATAGGAAGAATTGTAGCGCTTAGATCGCTTTAATACATCATTTGTATAGAGTCGCGCATACTATGCCAAGCCGCGCGTCCGCTCTGTCCCGACATGCTGCCCCGGGGCGGTGCGACGCGATATGCTGCACCCGCATATTAGATGCGTTATTCTTAATTCGTTTTAGTTTAAACACAACGCATTAGTTGTTGTGAATTCGATGAGCGATGCGAAGTCTGTATGTTTTATGTTATGTATCTTATGCGCCAGAAAATTGTATAATATTAATTTATACTTTTGTTGTAACAACCATGATTTAATACTACTTTTTATTTGCTAGTTAATTCATAGGCTGGTTATTGTGTAATGCTTTAATAAGGTGTAAATAATTATTTGTTGTTTAACAAAGTTGGCCAATTTCAAATTCGGAACCCTAGATGAATAATTTAACAATCTTACAAATGTTTATAATTAGTGGTACATACAAACAACACATTATAGTCTACAATTGTTCTTTGCCATATTAAGTAAATACTTGGCCGTATTAAACCAAAACAACACAAACAAATCGCACGTTTACTTATTAGTTACAAAAAAACGATGGGTTGCACTCCGGGAGTGCCGGCAGAAGTGAAAACTTGAATAGGTATTAACGTTGTGCATTTTTGATATTTTGGCATTGTTAGGGAATAATTTTGCTCTAATTGCTTTAATTATCAGTATTAATGAACTATCATTTTTGTGGTATATACATTTATTGCGCCATAGCACATAAACTTGAAAACATGAACATTCGCGCAAGCGCCCTGCGCCGTCTTATTCGCGCAAGAACCCTGCGCCGTCTTACGAATTTTTGTCTTACGAATTAGGTTACCTGTTAGACGCGAGTTCAGTAGTTTTCCCATTTCAAAAAAAGTGCGCGACGCCGCTAAAGAAGTTTTCACTTCAAAAAAATGCTTACATCGACCGTTCGCCTTTGCGGCGCATCCGTGAATGATGGAATACCGAGTACATGTCGAACCCGAGACACGTAGTTATAAACGCGTTTTTGCCCGTTTTAATGAATGTAGAATATTGTTTATTACATTACCATTGTCGAGCTGACTGCGCTCGTGTACGCCGTAGGAAGGCCTGTCCACATCTCCATGGCACGGCGTGGTCAACGTGGAACAACGCGTTGACAGGGTCCGGTGCGTCAAGTGTTGACGTAACTTGCAAATTTGCATAACCATATCGTAAACATGCACGTAACGACACCGCAATGTTACACGTCGTCGAGCCTTGTAAAATTCCGATGCATTCTTCACTCGACCAGAGAAATAGTAGGCTCTTGCTTTCACTTTTGGTATTGTTAGAAACGAAAAAAGAGGGTGAAAAAGAGATACAAAAAGACACCGCACTTTTTCACGTTAGTGATGTGAACAAGCCGATACACGGTTCAATAAAAATCAATAGTACTTAAAATAGTGATTTATTGTGATTTGTGGCGTTTAAGTATTACGTTTTTTTTTTAATTTACATGTAGTCTGCAATATTTAAAACCTTTTTTAATTAAATTAAGGATTATAATTAAATTTGTTTCTCAAAATATGGTTACAAAGATATTAAAAAGAAATGTTTCACATTTTCTGGCGGTGAAAGGCTTAGAAATAGATGATACTTTTTTCCAATAAAAAATCAATAATAATTTGCAATTTTAAAAACGTAAGTTAAACATTTATTTTCATTTCTCACAATTATTGTTAAGAAATACGTAATTTTCCATTAAAATAAAATTGAAAATTCCATTATTATATATTATTCCGTTAAATATTGATATGGTTTTTTTTGCAGGGGTATTTTTGTAGGGGAATGTCCCCGAAAATTATTTTTAAATGTCCTAGTATGAATTTTTCAAATCAGTGTTATACCATTTTGGAATTGCAAGAAAATTACCTATCTTTTTAAGTTACTCGCCGGAGCTGCATAGGCCTTTTTTTCTATACGCTAGGAGAAAGTTGAGTGTAATTGTAATTACAAAGTCCTTGACTGGAAAAGAACTTAATTTACTTTAAAATCTTGGTTAGATATGTATTGTTTTTTTAATTCAATTGGGGATAACTTATAACATCTTTTTTTATACAGCTATGATTGTAGGTACAGTTAGCAAAATAGTCCCACAAGGTGTAAAATTTTTAGCTTTTTAAAAAATGCGTATGTGTCACTGAACTCCTGCTAAACGACTGGAGCAATTTTGATGAAATTGTTTGTTTGGTTCACTGGAAAATGTTTTTTAAATTATTTTTTATTTGTAAGTAGGCGTTGATTTTGGAATGTTTTACATTGGATCCGGCAGACCGCGCTAATATCGGAGCATCAAATATTATGTAGTAGCTGCTAATGTCTTGAAGTTTAGGGTCTGGGTCGGCTAGTATTAAATAAAGTAATGCCCATTTCGCGTGGTCATTTCATCACGCCTGAACGGGTGAACCAGATTTGTTAATCCTTTTTTTAGTTGTGTTGGTTATTGTCAGGAGATGTTCTTATATATATTATAATTATTATGTTATCTTACAATGACATTGTTGGGAACTTAACAATAATTACATTTCTGTTTAATGATCATTATACCTTCTGTGGTCTAGCGGTCCGGGTGTTGGACTTGACTGCATGAGGTCCCGGGTTCGAATCCCGGGTCGGCCAACAAAAAGAAAAATTGGATTTTTACAATTTTCTAATAAAAAAATGTTGGTCGGGATTGGAAATGTGCCCGGTTGGCGATAGGCTTGCCACCTATCACATTGTGGAACTTAGTGTCTTCGGCTAATCGTGGGTGCCTTGGTTGTACCTCTGCCTACCTCTTCGGGGATATGGGCGTGAAGATACTTTTTGTTCATTATAATATTTACTTTGCAAAGAGAGAGTTTGACAATCTTACAGTAAATATCATATCACAATGGCTTATATAAATATTCCATTATATTGAGCAAGTTGTAATAGATAATATTGAAGGTTTTATCTTAGTAGTAACAATTTATATTAAATAGTGGGACAGAGATGCCCGTTGTATATTAATACCTAGGAATTATTATTATTATGAAGAGTAAAGCCGGATAATTGGCGGGTAAGATTCTAAGCGTTAAGGTTTAGTAACATTTGTGAACATTGTGGTAAGGTTGAAGGTGCAACATTTGCTGATGGAATGTGGGCGGATCAATTATTTCCACTGGCGGAAGAGTGCTCAGCAGCAACTTTTCCTGGGTATAACTTTTTTTTATGATATTGGAAGGCAAACAAGCAGACGTCTTTCCTGATGGTAAGAAATTCACGCTGCCTCGAGACACAAAAGGTGGTAATGGTGCGTTGCCAACCTGAGGTCGGGATGATAGGCCTCGAGCAAAAGTAAGTTTACCGGCTACCTTATCCTCCGAACCGGAACACGTCACGACGTTATGGCGGCAGGAATAGGTAAGGCGGTATAGGTAACTTACCTATTCCTGCCGCTGTGATGATTCTGTTACGTTCCGGTCCTGAGGGTATGGTAGCCTACCGGCACAATTGGCCTGACACCCCAGCTACAGTGTACTGATGCTCCCACAACAACTACGGTGTCTTTTGGCTGCGTTTATCTCTTGCTTGGGAGCCGCTTGCTTGTTCGCTGCTTTTTGCCATTAATAAATAAACATAAGGAAATAATGCAGTGAAATTGTTTCGTCATATTTTAAAGACTATAAGACGTGCAAGATTTTAAGCTAAATCAAAAAGTGTAGGTAGGAATTTTTGTCATGTCCAAATACCGGATTTCCAAAAAAAATGTGCCATCAGTGCCATTTAAGAATAGTTTATTTTGTAAGTTCTAGCCGACTGGGCGAACTTCATATCGCTTGAAATTAAAAGCTACTGATAGTTTGTAAAGACAAAATTGAAGAGTGGTTTTTCCCACTTTTGCCGCAATCGTCCCAGTTTCCTAATATGATCCTTCTCCTAATAATAACAAATACAACAAAATAAAAATTAGCAAAATTGGTCCATCCTTTCACGCGTGGTGCGATGATGAAATTTGGATTTTCATTATTATGCAGGTATATCGATTTTTTGTTTCTTCAAATGTTTTCTTTACAATATTAAACGGGACAAAAGTGTGATTGGGTACGATGGGATTGACATGTCCCGGAACGAAATTCCTTTGTAACATTAGATTAAAAAAAAAAGATTTAATAACTTTTTCATTGTATTTATTTAGTTTGTTTTTAATGTTAATGATTTTCAGTACTGCTAATTCTGATGTGTCCGTATTGTAATAGCACTATAGTTAAAATAAAAATTTCAATCTCATGATTTATTTGTATATTACGAATGAAACTGATTTGAATTTTTTTACAATGATACAAGAGTCCTTAACGACTATACCCATACTACGTGATCTGTCCAAGGGTGAAGAGGTCTTCCAAGTATAGTGTACTTGTTCACAGAAAGGGCTATTGATTTCTAAATATATTTTTAATCTAATCTAACCTAACACCGCCGCGTTAACAATTATATTACTAATCCTACTTAAATATTTCTAGTAATTACGTACACAAGTAGTACATGAGGTACAAGGGTATCTGAAGATTGGTATAACAAATATTAAAACTACGTAACCCTAAAACTTAAAACTTAACGGGTGTCACTCCAGGAGTGGCGGCAGAAGTAAAAACTGTAATATTAACGTTGTGCATTTTTTAAATGCTTTGGAATGGTTACAGAATAATTTTGCTCGAATTATCAGTATAAAATTTGCGCCAGCTCCCTTCACTGCTTAAACGAATTAGCAGGCGCAGGTACATATTTTCGCCGCGCGGTAAAAGGAGAGGGGATACTACCACTCCAACCCCGCGCCGGCGGTTTACTCTCCCTCTGTCTTATTAACTTTTGATCAGTAGGGTTTAATCTTGAATTTCGATATCATGCGAATTGGATATTGGGATCGTATTTGCTATTTAAGGTGCGTTTAAACACAATACTAGCGGATTATTAACATTTAGTTACGAATAAATTCAACGGATCCGATAAAATAACTAATGGCTTACTACTAACCAAATGTGAATAATTCGCCAGTATTGTGTTCAAGAGTCCTTAATATTACTCGATTCCCATTTCCGATATTGCATGAGTCGAGCTTCAAGAATAACCCTACTTGTCACTTGTCTTGAACCGAGCTTATCTACGAGTTTTCACTTCAAAAATATTTAAAACTAAATATAACAAAACTTATACAATGCTCTCAAAATTTGTAACTAATGCGTGAACTGTATATATTTTATATAAATCAAGTAAGCAACTTATAAATAGGTTGACTAGTGTTGTCAAGAGTAAACGGAAATTATTTGTGACGTATCTATAAATTTAAATTATTCCCACCTACCTACCTACCTACCTACCTACCTACCTACTAGACATGGTGGGTAACGTCAAATAATACCTACCTAGGTTGGTTACCTAGATCACTCCTAAGACGCCCCTCAAAAAGATATGCTTTGACATTGTCCACGGCTTGTGTGCCTGGGTGTCAAACCTATTGCACTATATTTTTCATCAGAAGCTCGTCGTACAATCAGCTTAAATCCCACGTCCACTTTATCATATCTGCTGCTTTTAATCCTACAACAGTTGCTGGGGCGTGGGTATGAGCTGAAATGGTTCGTGGAATCACACTAGAATCGGCTACTCTTAGTCTGTTTATACCAATTACACGGAGCTCCGGATCCACCACAGCTTGCGGGTCTGAAACTGGTCCCATGCGACACGTAGCTATCTGGTGATGTAGTGTGACTGTCAAAGTGCGAACAGCACACTCCCAGTATTCGTCTGAGTCAAATTCTAAATGCAAACAGTATTTGAATTTTGCAGGGAATGTTTTAGCGCCAAATTTCTGGAAAGGTGGCGTTGACGTAAGAGCTTGCAAGTATCTAATTGATGCAACGAATGTAGCCACATCGCTAGGTACTGTTAAATAATTACCATATAAAAGGGGAAAATTAAAAGGATTTTTATCTTTCAGCTCTAAATATCCTACCGATTTTGGATGTAATAACATAGGGAAAGCAGACCATGTATCCTTTCCATCGATTTCTCCGAATGCTTCTGTTATAGAATCAGTTGCACGGAAGCCTCTACGGAGGGCTTTGCTATTTCCAGGACCTCCATCAGATACAATTGAGCCTCCTAAACTAATGAATTCAATATCAGGTATTGATGGATCTGGTTCATCGGTAATAGGTGTTCTGATATATCCAATAGCTTCAACGCCTGTTGATGCGAAATCACCTTCTCCGTATTGAAGCCATCTTGCGAACTCTACTAAATTTAAAAACTTAGATTCCAAAATGCTAACGCCCGTGACGTTTAACGTGAAAATGATTCCGGGAAAGGTGATGTGGTCGTAAAGAGATCGGCCCACCGGTAAATTTTGTATTACTGGGATTCGCTTTTCCTGTAAATGTCGTCTTGGTCCTATGCCAGATAACATGAGTAACTGAGGCGATGCTATGGGCCCAGCTGATAATATAACCTCTTTTCTAGCAATGACAGTCCGAAAAACATCGTTTCGTACAAACTCTACACCATATGCTGTTTTAGTATCTGGATCAATTAATACTTTGGTAACTGTTGATTCTGGTAAAATATGAAGATTGGGTCTCTTTTTATTCTTACGTAGGAAGGCTTTCGCTGCGCTAAATCGGCGACCGTATTTGATATTAGCTTGTAACCGACCAAAGCCCAAGGTTTCTGGAGCGTTATAATCCACAGTTGGACTGCCAAGTATTTCACCAGCTTCCAAAAAGGCGTGTAACAGCTCCGTCCTACAACAAAGGATGATTATTTAAAAATTTGTGATCTATATTAATAATAAAGAGGATAGATTTGATTGTTTGCTTATATTAAATAGGCTATGAAACTAATGGACTGATTAGAAAAAAGAATTTCCATTAGAAGTTGATATCCCTGATGAACATCGGCTACTTTTTACTTTAAAAGTACTTAATTCCTACGGGAAAACGGGCAATACGACAACGAGTAGTTGTCGTTGCTGTCGGTACGTCAATTACTAAACGGCTTGACTGATTGGGTTAAAATTTTGTATGCGTTTTTCCATGGTTTCACAGACACGAATGTATTATACATATAAGGAAATTAATGTATGTACGTATGAGCATATTGAAAACGATTGCATCAAATGTTTTTTTTGAAATGGGTAAATACACCAATTTTAAAGAAGGAAGTATTTGATTGTTTATTTGTATTAATTAGACTCGGACACTACTTGACCGATTTGAAATTTTTTTTTACAATTACATGGCGACATTGTCCCTGGTGAACATAGACTACTTCTTACCGCGGGAAAATGCGCAGTTTCTACGGAACAACGAGTAGAAAAAAATATCCTTTCGTACTTATCTATTTCACATAACTTCTAAACGGCTGAACTGATGGGTTTGAAATGTGGGTATTCGATGGTCTCCTTAACGATTTAAAAATAAAATTGGATCCGCTAGGTGGCGTTGCTGTTTTGGTAGGTCATCTACACTATACTAATAATAAAAAGGAAAGATTTGATTGTTTGTTTGTATAGAATAGACTCCAAAAGTACGAGACTGATTTGAAAAATTCTTTAACCATTAAAAATTGACATGATCCCTGATGATCTTTGGCTACGTTATTTCTAGGACAAGAATACCTTCATTATATTAAAATGAAACAAAGGTTTAACACATACTTTGTAAAAAAACATTGGGATTAAAAAAAGTATCTTTACGCCCATATCCCCAAATAGGTAGGTAGAGGCACAACCAGGGTACCCACGACTAGCCGAAGACTAGGTGACAAGCCTCTCGACAACCGGGCACATATCAAATCCCGAGTAACGTTTTTCTTTTATTAGAAAATTAGAAAAACCTAATTTCCTTTTTGTTGCCCGACTCGGGATTCAAACCCTGGACCTCATGTAATCAAGTCCAACAACTAAACCTCTACACCACTGAGGCGATAATTGGGATAGAATACTGGAACTTTTTTAAATAAAAAAAATTATGGTTTCCTGCCAACCGATATCACCGGACGCATCATGAAAAAACCTCATGGCAATTAAGATTGAGTTTTGACTATGTAAATGGTGTAACTATTGCCGATGCCGGGCTATGACGACTTCAACGCCTGGTAATGGTAATTTATGGTTATTTCTAAGACAAGAAATAGCGATCCAGAAGGATGCAAACCAGTATTTACAAGCGTCTAGAAACTCGATTGTTATCAGAGCTCTTGCCATGAATTTACGGCTTGTCAAGTTAACTATACTGGCTACCGTTTCTGTACATTATTTGTATGGAAAGCTTAAACAGCGCCTCTATTGGTAATTAAGAGAAACACATTTTTAGACCTAAAGAGTCATAGATTTCGACACGTACCTTACCGAACGTAAACTATACCAACTCATGGTAAAGGCGTAATCGTCAAAGCAGTCCGCTTGTTCGCTACCATGTGATTGATATAAAAAATAAATAAAAATGAATGTTGCGTTTCGTCATTTAAGTATTTTTGAAACTAAAACTCGGTTTGCAAACTTCCGTTTTTATGTGTTTACTTACTCTGTTGGTACGAAATTCACTTCCATTTCTCCGTAGCGACCTCTATGGGGTGCCTTTTCGTAACCGTTCAAGTTCGATTTTTCCGCTTGTATGTAGTATTTAAGTATTTCGTTGTAAGACCTGAAACCAGAATAACATTTAACAATCTTTAGTTTTCCTACAGGAAAAAAAACGGGGTAGAAACGATCATACGTGGTAATCTAAGTTACCCTCTATGTGCTTGCCAAATTTCATGAAAATCGGTTTAGCAGTTTTTGCGTGATGGAGTAACAAACAAACATGCAAACTTTCGCATTAATGATTAGCAGGATTTGGTTTAGGCCTCTTATTAAAATATATGCTATCTTCCATCCTCGTTTTTAACAACAAGCTTGCAAAGGTTTCTTAAGTCATTAAAATACCGTAACTAGAGATCTGGAACGGATGGCCTGGGCATAGATATATCACCTGTTTCTGCTGCCATTACATAATTTAACCGCCTCGTTGGTCGAGTGGCTAGCGTACACCCTAACTACAGCGACCAACCGCGAGGCTCGGGTTCGTTCACCGACGGGGCAGGCATTTATGTTAAGAACATTTAGATGTCTGCTTTTCCGGGTCTGGGTGTTTGTTAAGTATATTTTGGTATCTATTTAAGTATTAGTATTGCCGCTTTGGTCTAGCAGTCCGGCTTCGGATTTGACTTCTTGAGGTCCCCGGGTCCGGCGACAAAAAAATTGAGAAAATGTATGTTTTCAATGTTCTAACAAAAATGACGTTACTCGGGAAAGGATGTGTGCCCGGTTTATTTTAGTATTTCTATGTATTAGTATTATTTATTAACACAATAACATAATTTGCTTACTTTCTAGTTAGATTCAGTATGTGTAACTTGTCAATGGATATTTATTATTTATTACATTGTGGTTCCCGAGCTAGCGACAGATTTCCACTTCCAAGTTTCTCTTTAAGGTTCTTTTGTAATGTGTTTAAGTAAGAAATATTTATGCACCCTAATGTACTACTACTACTAGTTCAAACTACAGTAATGCAATGTTGATTGCATTACTGTAGTTTGAACAGCGGCAACTTGTTATGAACATAAAAATATTATTTGTAGGATTTTTAACTTAGAATTTGACGAATTAGCTCAATATCTTAAAGTGATAACCCTAAAAAATATATAAAAAAAATATCAATATGCTCCGATAAAACCTACGTGCAATGTAGCTAAGAATCATCTCAATAGAAATCGATCCATTTGTTAAAAAGTTATTATTTTACAGACAGAAACACACACGCTCACTCACTTTGCCAAAACGAGGAAACGTCAAACTTATAACGCCCCCTCTTTCTCCGTGCGGTGTTAAAACAGGCAACTGATTATAAATTATGTTAACTAGTTACAAAAACATCTCGTTCGCACGCTTGTCTTTCCCATTACCCTCTACGGTGTCGAGATGTGGACAATCAAGGCGGCCGATAGAAAGAGAATCGACGCCTTTGAAATGTGGTGCTGGCGCCAAATGCTGAGAATACCATGGACAGCCTACCGCATAAACGTCTCGATACTCAAATAGCTGAAGCTGGAGAAGACACAGCGTCTGACTGCGACTTGCCTGCAACGCATAATGCAGTACTTCGGCCACGTTGCACACAGGGATGGCAACAATTTGGAGCGTCTGATAGTGACAGGGAAGGTGGAGGGGAAAAACCTAGAGGACGAAGTCCCAATCGGTGGTCGGACCAAATCTCCAAACAGGTGGAGATGGCCGTCAGCGCTGCGCGACGGAACGCAACCGATGGAAGCAGCTGGTAGAAAGGATCAAAAGGAGTCACGATCCTCAGCAGTGAGGGAAACGGCTAAAGAGAGAGAGAGTTACAAAAACATGTATTTTGAAACTAGAAATCAAAACATAAACTATTTTGCATAAATATAATCGTCGCGGACTAAACTGATGTCCTGATGTTTCTATTTCTTTTTTGTTTGAAATTAATTATTTAGGTCGTTTAATGGTTCCGCCTTGTTGGTCGAGAGGCAAGCGTACACACCTAGCTCAACCAACCAACCGCGGGGTTCTGGTTCCCGACGGGTAGGCATTTGTGTGATGTCTGTCGTTGATGTCATTTAGGTGTCTGAGTTTCTGAGTCTGGGTGTTTATTCATTTGTTTCTGGTATCAATTTAAGTATTTCTATGTGTATAGTATCCTTGAACATCCATGACACAAGCTTATTATATTTTGTTTACTTTGTGGTTAGATTCAATTTTTGTAACTTGTTCAGGTGTTTTATGTTATATTATAAAATGGTACAAAGCTTTACAGCAAACGACTGATGAAATTTGTGGCTGGCTCGGGAACTATTATTGCTTAATATTGTGTGCGAATGAAATCTATATATTAATACGTGATGCCATAACTTGGGACCCCTTTTTACGAAAATTGCGCGGACGCAGGAGCCTAAAATTTGGCACACTTAAAGTTTATGTGTACGAGAAGTGCAGAACGCAAATATTTTTCAATAATAATGTTTATAAAGTACATTAAAGCAATAAATAAAGCATTATCCACATTACCATGCATTTGGCACACACAAACAAATATATTGATGATAACAATAATAGATCACACATGGCGCACTAAAAAGCTTGGAAACAAAGTAGTTGGTCTTAAGAAATGAAGATGGCATTTCTATCAACAAGATATTAACATTTATTTTTTTCGAATTTCGACCAATGGGCGACCACTAGTATTATTAAAATGTTACGAATATCTGTCGCCTTGATTTAGAAATTAATACATTGTACGAAATTTATTACTATGTCAATCACTCAAAAAATCTTATAGAAACTGCGTAATTTGCTAGGTTTGGCTGATAGCTGTGCCAAGAGCTTTAGGACGTCTCAATAAGAATACCAGTCACTAAATAGAAATCGCGCCATCAAGATTAACATTACATTTATACTGCAGGTATTTGTGTTTTCGAAATACATACCTATAGTCAAGCGGTGCGTCGTCACGCGATTGGGCTCCGCGCCTTCTGTGGGGTCATTTGTGGTCATAAATATTGTATTTTTTTAAAATAACATCGATCCCAGTTGTACGCGAGACTCGTTGCTATAAACGCGTTTTCGCAAGATATAATACTGTATATTATATTATCGTGACTTTAAAAGGCATTTAACTAGATACTACTTCAAATCCGATTTAATTGTGCTTCTCACATCACACATCCTAACTGTTGCACACTACAAAAATGGAAAGTATAGAAACTAGGCTTAGTTTATAAAATAGTAACTTTTACTCCATTGTGGCAAATAGTAGCCCTATTATTAATTATTTTATCAAATAAATTGCGTAGATAGCTAACAAATATGGCTTCGTTTTATGACAGCAAAAAAACAAATGCGCTTGTGGTATTTTAAAAAAGATTGCAGAAACAAATAACAACGTGACCATTCGTTTAGTCGAGTTGCTACTATAGCATCGCGAAAAACGCTTGGACCTACGTCGATGCTCACGTTTGTTTGAATGTGGCGTTCTGGACGTTTGTTTGTAGTTTTCATACTGTTTTTAAATTTGTGCTGTGACTGTTGCATGCGTCCTACAAGCTGCTTTGTAGAAGCGAAGTCCTATAAGGCTATTGGGGAACTGGACCAGATAGTTATGTATTATAAAGCTCGTTACCATCCATAGTTTCCAGCTGCAGCTATTCGGTCCCACTCCGCAGGTCGGCCTCGTGTGTATATCATATAGTTCACTACGCTGGTACCACCTACAACCTTGCCTCGTGGCCAGTAACATCGCTGGTTTGTCATACCTGCAAATGAATTGTAACGAAGTGTAAGAGGTATATCTCATAAAATATATTGCTGTTCGTTAGTCTTGTTAAAACACGAGAACGTCTGAACTGATTTGACCAATTTGAATTATTTATTCAAGTACAGGGAAGGTTTAAAAAAGGTAAAAAAAACTGCCAGGAAACAAGGAAAAACAACATTGTAATTTTTCCCATAAAAACTGAACGGGTGGAGCGAAGTTCGCCCGGACAGCTAGTTCACTAATATTTTTTCTATGTATCAAAAGGTAGGTAACCATTGTCTCCAGGCAGGGTACGTAATGTGCCGGTAGGCTAAAAGTCTATCATCTATCCCATTCCGGTATCTTCGGGATTTCTGGTTAAACATCTACCTTCCACTTCAGGGATACGGGCGTTAAGGCACTTTAAGTATATGTAAATTTGTCTTAATCTTTTACAGTGCACTTTTGTAAAAAAAAAATATGTTATAAAACAACGAACAAGTGCACGTCTCTTCTGATGGTAGAAAAAACTGTGGCCCATAGACACTGTGGATGTTTAAAGTTGATAATTTCGTAGTCGGGGTGTTATGTCCATTATGTATGTCTACCGGCTACTCTACCCACCGAACCGTCAATGACTGTCATCATGGTGGTACAAATAAGTAAGCTGATGGATTCCTATAGCTACACTTGCACACTTGTGCTCGCCTCTTACAAGCTGTCAGTCTATGGTCTATTCTACACAAGAGGAGCGGACCAACAAGGAGAATTATTTTTTAAAATATGAACATTTTTGTAGAATGGGTTGGCATAACAAAACGAGATTTGGCACAGTGTTACATTATAGTCTAAATGTTTTTTCTATATATTAATACGTGATGCCAAATCTTTGGACCCCTTTTTAAGAAAATTGCGCGAACGGAGGTGTATGAAATTTGGCACACTAAAATTTTATGTTTATGGGAAGTGCAGAAAGCTAATGTATATCAACAATAATGCTTATAAAGTACATTAAATCAAAAATGTGGGTGTACTTATGTACACGCGTTAGAAGTTATACTTCTTCGGCGTAATAAGATAAAAATCTTTTTAAAAACTAAAATGTTATCTATAGCTAACTTCATCGTGTCGGTTTTTCGTGACGGTGTGCGCGCGCATCGTAAAAATTTACCCTCATCATTTTTTCCTAACTCGACAAAAGAAGTATAACTTCAATAAATAAAACATTACCCACACTACCATGCATTTGACACACCCAAACAAATATATTGATGATAACGATATAATATGACAGATGGCGCACTAAAAAGTTTGGAAACACAGTACTTGGTCTGGAGAATTGAAGATGGCGTTCTTATCAACAAGATGTTAAAATTTATTATGGTCGAATTTCGACCAATGGGCGACCACTAGTATTCTTAAAAATGAATCACCACTTCGCATGGTCATCGCGTCACACCTGAACGGATGGACTAATTTTGTGAATTATTTTTTTGTTATATTTGTAGGGTTTTCTTTTCATAAGAAAGTGCTTTTGAAAGCAGTTTCTTATGAAAAGAAAACCTGGAAAAATTGCAGGGAAAATGAGAAAAACAATGCTTACACTATCTGTTAGTTTCTGTTAATATGAAGCGATACGAAGTTTGCCGAATCGGCTAGTCTATTTATAAATGTAGGTTATTACTATTAATTAATAACAAAGTTTATCCTGAAAAACCTCCGAGAGGTTATTAAGCAAATGTGGATAACATTTTTCACTATCTGTGATATGATCTTGCTTAAAAGGTAATTTTATCAAGGTATTTTTTTTCCGCATTTTTCTTTTTTTTTAAATTTATAGATATTTTTTTATTCCGACCCCCTTGAAATGTAGAAGAAATGAAAAAAACACTTAGGTAAAACGGGATTTACCATATTACAGCTATCCGATGTTGGCTAAATACAGGAAAAAGATGGACGCGGTTTTTATGATAGTTCAGTTTCGTTTATAAATTAACTCAAATTTGTCAATTTAAATCTAATAATTACAAAAGCACAGTAAAACATGATAAAAGTTGATGCAATATTATTTTAATCGCCTCTGTGGTCTAGCGGTCCAGGTGTTTACCGGGTTCGATTCCCGGGTCGGTTAACAAAAAGAAAATTTGGTTTTTCCAATTTTCTAAGTAAAAAATTTTGCTCGGGATTGGATATGTGCCCGGTTGGCGATAGGCTTGTGGACATTGTGGGACTTAGTGTCTTCGGCTAGACATGGGTGCGCTGGTTGTTCCTCTGCCTACGTGTTCAGGGATATGGACGTGAAGATACCTTTTTTATTTTATTTCATTATTTTTTTATCTTATTTCATTTTCAGTATTATATAACTACTAGTAGGATGTTGATAAAATTTTTGTGTGGATCATCTAAGAAATGTTGCCTTATATCTTTAAAAAATGAATTCAACAAATCGCGACGTGGTACCTGATAAAATAGTTGTAGTCGGCGTTTGCACATTTGCTGCTGTTAATTATGTATAATATAAGTTACAGTTCACAAGTGATGAAATGTTGTTGAAGAAATGAGTGTAACGTGTATTTTCTCGATTCTCTTAATGAGACAAGTAAATCTCACTTAATGATACGAGTATAAGTAAGGATACAACTTTATTTAAGATCCTGATATAAGTTACTACGACGGCTTATGAAATATTCAGAATCATTAAAGCTGACAATTTGATATATATAAATCAACTAAAATCGATGTCGGCTAAATTTAACTAGTGGCAAATGCTTACGTCCATTCAAAAATAAAAAAAAATAAACGATAGCAGTTAACTAACCGCGTGTATAAATAATTGTACCTTTCCTTGACCTTCACGCGTATGACAACAGCAAACATTTGACAGCAAGATTGAAGTAGTCGTGTTATCCTCCTGATATGAGTTACTTTAACGGCGTGTAAGTAAGTATCTTCACGCCCATATCCCCGAAGAGGTAGGCACCAAGGCACCCACGACCAGCCGAAGACACTAAGTCCCACAAAGTCAAAAATAGGTGGCAAGCCTATCGCCAACCAAGCACATATCCGCTTACATTCATTCAATTAAAAACGATTGCAGTGAACTAACCGCGTGTATCAATAATTGCACCTTTCCTTGTCCTTCATGAGTATGACAACAGCAAACATTTGACAGCAAGATTGAAGGAGTCGAGTTATCTATTAAATACCTTGTCGGTTACTTGGCGTGGGGCCTTTGATTGCATGATGGAAATTTTAGGTGCGTTGGTTTCAAAAGTAAACGCAGTACCTACTGCTCTACATTACACAAGATCAATTATGATACAACTTGTTTTCTTCGTTTTTATTCGCGCTTTCTCTGCACTTCAAGGTTGTATGTTTTAAGTGACCTTTCTTTTTAAATAATACGAGAATTTAAAAATCAAATCCGAAAGTTACAAATCAGTATGTTCAATTAAAATTATTAACAAGTTTTGTAATATAATTTCAGTAAGTAGTTCAAAATTCAAATAGCAATGTAGAGACGGCTACCAATCCCAGGAGAATGATTTTTTGTGTTGTGCTCCATTTCAGTTTAAAGAAAATGAAAATTCTTTGTGAATATCAAACAAGTAGTACATACATCAGTTGGTATAATTAAAGTTCTTTAGCGGCGTAGCGCACCTTTTATGATGGGCAAACAATGTTAGGCTCGCGTCAGGACACGCGACCCCATCGAAAGTTCGTGAGACGGAGTGTACAACCTCAGTATGTTGTCGCCGCATTTCATAATGTGATTTTCGTTTAGCCAGCTGGTTGTCTTCAAGCTAACTCAAACCCAGGCTGCAGGCCGATCTGTGAGTTAGCTGTGAGGTCGCAACGCACGATACATATTGTTTTTTATGTTCGAACAAAATCAATTGAATGAATTTTGGTATTTTACTACATAAATGATAGTACTTCATACTGATAATTAATTCAATAATTGTTAAAAATAGTCCCTCACCATTCCAAAATTTCAAAAACTACAACGTTAATATTCATATTCTCACTTCTGCCGGCACTCCCGGAGTGCAACGCGTTGATTCTTTAGAGCCAATTTTTTCTGAAAAACTTAAATCTAGATGACATGATACAAATTTTGCCAAACTGTAAAGCAGTTATTGGCGGTGCGCTCATACTCATTTTATTTGCTTGTTTAGTGCTTTCTTCAATGTTTTATTACTAAACGAGTTATCCCATTAATCTATTGCTATGCCATTTTATGGATGCTTCAAATCAAAGACTTATTTGGATATAGTTATCTATACTCTTACACTCTCATAAAATATAACAATGTGAAATGCAATCTCTTTTTTCTAAAAGTCGGTCGGTGTCAATGCTTTTGCGCAATCTTTACAATCTTTATTTTTACGCGGTAGTGTGTACTTACTGAAATAATTATTTTAAGTAGTAAGTAAATTGTGAAAGGGTCTGTACTGATTTTGTAAAAAAACTAGCTGAGCTGACAGACGTTGTCCCGTCCTCACTTTGATTATTAAAGTTTTTTTTATGTCAACCTTTTCCTGACAATAACTAACACTACAAAAACGGAATTAGCAAAATTGGTCCATCCGTTAAGGCGTGCGATGGCCAATTTTTATTTTATGAGATACGGATGATGACGGTCTGAAAATATTTTTTTCGGAATTTTTGTGTTATTATAAGTCTGGTTTACGCATTACGGAAAAAGTCGACTTGACTAGGCCAACAACGAACCTATTCTTGCTTCTTTTTTGGAAAGGTAGATCATGATTCCGAGGTGGTCCGATATAAATTTTATCACGATCCGACAAGTGGTTTATGAGATATACTAATTCATCAATTTAGTGACACCATGTCTTGAACTATGTAAATGAATGTTTTGTTTAGTATATCTAAAAACCTTTTGTCAGGTTTTAATAATAATTGGGATTACTTCGGTTTTACAGCCTATCTTTCGAAAAAAAGAAGGTGGCGCTTGGTGTTGTCGTTGGAGTTGGCTTTTTTTTGTATTACTACGCTTCAATTATTCTGAAATACATACCTTCAAACAATTCAGGTGCACTGCCTGTGGTTTGCGCAATGCTAATGTAATATTAAGAAATGGAATATGTGGATCTTGTTTCAAGTAATGTATTAATGTACACCGGTTAGAAGGGGAGCATACTTGAAGACATGTTGGTGCTCTTCCGAGGCCAAAGACAATAAATACGTGATAGTGACTTTGGCATTTCAAAATTAAGGCTGAATTCACCGTCGAAATTAAATGCGAGCGATGAAAAACGCGTTTAGTCAATTGTCATCAGTGTTAATCATGTCAATTTTATTGTTAAAGAAATTGTGGATGAAGTGAATATTATATTTTTTATTTTTTTTTATTTTTCTGTTGTTTGGAATTATTTGCCTGTTAGAAGGCAAACAAGCCGACTGATTTCTTGGTGGTAAGAAATTCACGCTGCCTAGAGACACCAAATGTGATAATGGTGCGTTGCCAACCTCAGGCCGGGATGTTAGGTCTCGAGCAAAATTTAGTTTATGGGTTACCTTATACTCTGAATCGGAACACATCAACGTCAAGCACTGACGTTACGGCGGCGGGAATATGTAAGGCAGTGGTACCAATCCGGGCGACTCATTGCGAAATAACCACCTAGTAAGATGTCACGGTGTTAGTGACGGGTTAGCCTATGCTCGCCCTTTACGAGCTGTGTGACAGGGAGGCAGATGGTCTATTATGCAAAGGAGCCCGGACCAACACGTGCGCTTAAAAAAATATCTTTACGCCCATATCCCCGAACAGAGGCACAACTAGGTCATCCACGACTAGCCGAAGGCACCAAGTCCCTCAATGTGACAATTTTGGTAATTCTTCCCGAAAACTGCTTGGAAAATAGGAAAAACAACACTTTATTTTTTCTCATACACAAATTGTTAAACAGCTACTGTTAATGTCAAGCGATTCGTATCGCGTGCGCCGGGTCGGCTAGTTTATTTATATATGAAAATGAATCCCCATTTCTCGCATCAAGCCTTAACTGGTGGTCAAATTTTGCTAATTCTTGTTTTGTCTTGTTGGTTATTGTCAGGAGAAGGTTCATATGAACAAAAAAACCGAAAAGATTGCAGGAAAACTCGAGAAAACAACATTAATCTTTCTTATACAAACTTTTAGTAGGTGTTAATGTTAAGCGATACGAAGTTCGCCGGGTCGGCTAGTCCCATAATGAAAAACAAATATATAACAAGTAAATATAAAAACAATTACCCATGCATACTCCTGGTTGGTACTCCATATAATATGGCCACATGTAATCGGTTGTTTGAATTACCGGCGCAAAAGCAGGTACATCAGTGAAGAATAGCTCAGGTTTCCCAGCTTCTAAAAGAAGGACTGTAGTGTTCCGATTCTTGGTCAGTCTTGATGCTAATGCACATCCAGCTGATCCAGCGCCAACTATCACGAAGTCATATTCGCGATATGGCTCCGTGCGTCCTTTGAATGGAAAGAAGATGGATAAGTTTTTGAACAAAAATACATCATAAATAATTTTCCCACGTATTGGTCCGGGTCCGCTGACTGGAATAGACCATCTGCTGCTCTGACAGGCAGCTCGTACGAGGTGAGCACTGGTTGAAATATAGTTCAGTACCAAAAAGACAACTGGTGGTTAAGTGGAGTGCAGCAACTTGCCCGGGTAGGGATCCACCGCCTTATCTATCCCGCAGTCATAATGACTCTTGTCATGTTTAGACCCAGAGGGTAGGATAACTGGAAGACTTGCACAATAGGTCTAACATCTTGACCGGAGAACAGCAACTCACCTATGACATCTATGCTGTCTATAAACTACGGTTGTCTCTTACCATTAAGAGTCCCGTGTGCTTGTTCGCTGGCCAAGCACATAACAAAAACTTAAGTAATAGGCATAGCGTAAGTTCTAATCCTAAGATTTGTTTTCATAAGGGTTAAAGCTAGAGTTTTTTCGATTGTTAACTATCGAATTTCGATGTAAATTTGTTTTGGATTTACCTGTAGTGAAGACAAATTTTAAGTCTCGCGGTCGTTAGTCTTAAGGCGATTTTTTTATGATATTGAAAGGCAAACAAGCAGACGGATTTCCTGATGGTCAGAAATTCACACCGCCTAGAGACACCAAAGGTGGTAATGGTGCGTTGCCAACCTGAGGCCGGGATATTAGGCCTCGAGCAAAAGTAAGTGTACCAGCTACCTCATCCTTCAAACCGGAACAAGTTAACGGCAAGCACTGATATTGTGGCGACAGGAATAGAAAAGGCGTTAGTACTAATCCGGGCGAGTCGCTGCGAAACTCTACCACCTTGTAAATGGTGATGAAATATAGGCATTATGTTTTTTATTACCGCCTCGTTAGTCGAGTGGCTAGCGTACTCGCCTAACTACATCAACTTGCCGGGAGGCTCGGGTTCGATTCCCGACGGGGGCAGACATTTGTGTGATGAACATTTAGATGTCTGCATTTCCGGGTCTGGGTGTTTATTAAATTTATTCTGGTATCTATTTAAGTATTTCTATGTAATATAAACTACTATACTAACACCCATAACACAAGCATATAATTTGCTTACTTTGGGGTTAGATTCAATTAGTGTAAGTTGTCCAGGGATATTTTTTTTTATTACCACCTTAAGTTACACAGCTATATTCTTTTTAATATGTTTCGGTAATGTATAAATTACCTAATATACAACATATAAAAAGAGAGGTAGCGAGAACGGATGTAAGAACTTATTTGACAATGTAGTGCTAGAAGAAGTGAATAAAATGTTTTTTTTTACATCGAGCTAGTGTTTTTAAAATCGTTGGAAGCTACACCGCGGATGTAGAAAGAAGAGTGTGTGCATGGAATAGTAAGAATATGATATGTGTGAAAGAAGCGCTCGGTAAATTATTTTAAAGCGAGCTTTTGAGTCAGGCTCAGACTCGCTTTGAATTCTATGCTTATGCCAACGTTTTGTATGCAAGCGAGGGTTGGGTATGTCAGAAAAATCATGAAAGTAGTAGGAATGCAGTCCTAATGAGAGCGCCAATGAAAATCTGTGGTGTAACGCTCGCAAACATCATTCGCAACAGTGAGATGCTAGAAAGAGCGGTTAAAACAAAATGTTAGTGTAGGTAGGTTTGGTCGTGTGGAAATATTAACATAATACAAAATATTGACAAAATACATATACAATGCGAATGTGGATTTATGAATGAACCCTTAGGTTGACATTCAAGGATTTCAAATCCCTCGGATTTAATGGCAATAAGAATGGCAAAAGCGTGTTTGTATGAAAATAGTTATGAATTTGATATTTAGTTTTCTTTTTACTGCATAAAAAATCGGATTTATTGTCATATATTGTATAAAACTTAACTATTACTGTTTTATTATAAACACGGACTAACATAGGAGTAACATTAAGTTGATAACAAGTCTGCATCACATTGTGATTGACACCAAGGTTCAACCTGGTATTATAGACTTTCTATAATACCAGGTTGAACCTTGGTGTAGTTTACTCCGTGTAATCAAGGAAAATACTTATTAATTGTGTAAGTAGCTGGCTTGTTGAAATCGAATATGGCTTGTTAAAATGAAACCTCTTTAGAATCGTTGTGATTTCAAAACGGGTGCAACGGAAAAACGACAGGTAAGAGACACAAATATATATTCATCTCATTCTTTTGTCGGTTTACTGAAGTTTCACTTCTATCGTGTGTGAATCGCACACACACCTTTTTTGCAGTTCTACATTGCTATCATTATGTACCTGGTGTTCCATATGATATTTTTTGGTTTGGGCCAATGGCGACCGCATCAAAATTGT
This sequence comes from Calephelis virginiensis, assembly GCA_002245475.1. Taxonomy (NCBI): domain Eukaryota; kingdom Metazoa; phylum Arthropoda; class Insecta; order Lepidoptera; family Riodinidae; genus Calephelis; species Calephelis virginiensis. The sequence goes on from NJDC01004300.1 coordinate 149,426, forward strand.
CTCTTACGAGACCAAAGGTTCGTCGATCAGACGGTAGTAAAAATGTTATAATTTTGATTGCTGGATTATTTATAATGCAGTCAATCAGACTATATTTACAATAGATAGCATTAGCTGGACCGGATTAGTTAATTTTTTTTATTCGTTCCTAATATCGTACGTCAGGGCTCGTTATTGTCGAGTTCCGGTTTGAGAGTAGTAGAGAGGATTTAGTTAAGTCACTTACAACGCACATGTTTGATTTTATAGACGACGTTCTATCAATAGGTCTGTTTTCTTGTTGGTTTTCCGATACTGTTACACAAAAAGTCTTATAAAAAATAGGTTTTAAAATTTTTAAGTCAGTGTAAAACCAATTACTGTTTCAATGGATTTTTAAGCTTTACAATAAAAAAATAGCGAGGTTCTTTGTTTAAAATCTAAGTACAGCGAAGACTACTTCAGTTTTTGAACAGACTTGGGAAAAAGGAGGGGGTTAGATGTTTAGCACCTGTATTTTTTTTTTATATTTGTTAATTAATTTCTCTATTGTTTGTGAATCGATTTCAGATTTCAAATAACTATTATGTGTTTGAAATAGTGTACTTTCGAGGTGGTGGTCCCATTGCCACCATATCTTGATCTGATGATAGAATCCCAGGGAAATCGCGGAAATACTTCATTTTTTTGAGCGTAAATGATTCACTTTTCTAAATTGAAGACATTATTTTTGCGGTTTTACTTCAACAAATTTTTAATATTAAACTTCCAGAAACGAGTTCTCATGATATAAATTTTACGCCAAGATGAACAAAAGAAAAATGAACTGGACTGGCAGGTCACCTTGAGGTTTTGGTTTAAAAGTAACGTGAAAAATATTATACTGATTAAGAACGATGACCCGAGATTACGAAAAGTATTGAAGACTAGCTGTTACCTGTGGCGTTCCCCGCGTGGTAAATGGTCCTACCGGAACATTATTTTGGGATAAAAGCTATCCTATATGTTAATCCAAGGTACCATCTATGTTTGTGCCAAATTTAATTAAAATCGGGTTAGCTGTTTTTCATGAAGGGGTCACAATCAAACAAACATACAAACTTTCGCATTTATAATATTAATAGGATAGAATTATGTGATTTCAAAACGTAAAATGTAAAGAAGCGGTTAATGTAGAGTGCATTGCAAATTAATTAATGAAATTCTGCATATATTATCTTTGCGTTCTACACATATGGTTTCACCTAGCACACTTCGGGGTAGGCAGAGGATATTGAAATAAAATGAATTTATTTGCAGAATATGTATGTTTAAAAGTTGTTTCAAAATACTTTTTTGTACCAACATATTGTACCACATTGTGGTGGGCAAATATCTAACCAACTATATTATATATTATTGGTATTAACGTATTTTTACATATTAGTTAAAATTTATTTATTACAAGGTTGTCACTTATTAATTTAAAAAGTATGATCAAGTTTTACCCTATTTACCATACACTATCACCGTTTTCAAACCTCGCCAGTTAGGAGAAGCAACGGTGAAACAAACATTCCGCCAATCAGGACTAAGCCTATTTACCTTAACTACCACCGTTTCCAACCCTAGCCAGTCAGGAGAAGAAACGGCGAAACAAACTCCTATAGTGCCAAGTGTCACGATTCCAATTAGCTAATTAAGTAAGCAGCCACGGACATGGTGTATATAAACTGAATCAACTGTATCTTTAGCTATTTGATAGTTATTACAATTAAGCGCGTGATAATCCTAAAATTAAAAACTTCGCTAACCCCTAACAATGTCTATAATTATCCCTCTGTGGTCTAGCGGTTCAGTTGTTGGACTTGACTGCATGCGTTCCCGGGTTTGAATCCCGGGTCGGGCAACAAAAAGGAAATTGGGTTTTTACAATTTTCATTTTTTTTACCATAATAAATTTTAACATCTTGTTGATAAGAACGCCATCTTCAATTCTCAAGACCAAGTACTGTGTTTCCAAACTTTTTAGTGCGCCATCTGTGATATTATATCGTTATCATCAATATATTTGTTTGTGTGTGTCAAATGCATGGTAGTGTGGGTAATGTTTTATTTATTGAAGTTATACTTCCTCTTAATTTTAAAATTAAAACTCTTAATCGCCTCTGTGGTCTAGCGGTCCGGGTGTTGGACTTGGCTACATGAGGTCCCGGGTTCGAATCCCGGGTCGGCCAACAAAAAGAAAAATTGGATTTTTCCAATTTTCTAATAAAAAAAAGTTGCTCGGTATTGGAAATGTGCCCGGTTAGCGATAGACTTGTCACCTATCATATTGTGGGACTTAGTGTCTTTGGCTAGTCGTGGGTGCCCTGGTTGTGCCTCTGCCTACCTCTTCGGGGATATGGGCATGAAGATGTTTTTTTTATAAGTATAACAGCTAGAAACCATCTCTATTAAGTTAGATTTCAAACAACAAAATAGCTTTGTCGAGCGCCAGACTCAATGTATTTTCTGAGCAGTATTACTTTAGATTTTCTAAGGAAAGGGTGAAGTTTTTTCTCGCCTATTCACCCTTAATATCATCTACATCGTTCATCCCTTCTCCACTTTACCATACAAACCAACTTCTGCCGTTAGTACATACAGCTATTACTAATATAATGGCTTTGAAAGATGCGAAAACTTGCTTGCTCACTTGAGAGGATGTTTTGCATTATACCGTGCATTGACCTCTAAGCTTTTGACTGCTTGTGATGTCTTGCAAGTGTGAACGTGCCTTAAGGAATTTGCAATTTGGCCTTTTAAGATTAAGAAATTAAAACACGGATTAACAGGGGTCATAGCTCTCGTACAAGACGCACCCAGATGAATAACTGACACGGAACCGATGGCTGATTCATGGTGGTAAATTTCCATGTAGCAGTGTATTCATTAATTATAGTTTTTGCAGCTATCTTCAAAGCATGGCTATAGAACACATATCAGTTATTAGAATAGTGGATGTGATCAAATCACAAACTATGGCAATGTTGGTTATTTTTAACTGACTTCAAAAGAGGAGGAGGTTCTTAATTCGATTGTATGTTTTAATTGTATTTTTGTTGTTACTCGGCCAAGGTTAGGCGGTGGATCTGTACTCGGCATTCCTGAAGCACCTTGACGCTAGTGCCGCTTATGCTTTGCCATGTGGCTGCGAGGATCGATCTCTTCTGTGGTCATCAGGGTGTATTCACGGACGTTACTATTATTTGTCTTAATATATATAAAATACGTGTCACGTAGTTTGTTCGCGATGGACTCCTAAACTATTTTACTTAATTTAATCAAGTTTGCACACCGTGTGCAGTTTGATCAAACTTGAAAGATAGGATAGCTTACATCTCAATGTATGATAAAAAAAATACCATCCGAGCGAAGCCGGCACAGGCAGCTAATGTATGTCTGATATACATACATATATATATATATATATATATATATATACATTATTACATATATATTTCATCATCATATTATGAAAAAATCTGAATTTACATAACTTTGTTGTGTTCTGTAATACCTTTTGCAACACTATTATTTTGTTTTTTTTCGTAAAGGTGTGTCTATATAGCAATAAATAAGTTATTCCACTATCAGTCATTCAGTCTAGATATAAAAGTTCTGTAATTGGTTTTGGGTCAGTATCACTCGAAATCATAAAAATATTTCCTGATCTTTCCGAAAGTAAATAAATATCAGTCTTACGTCCGTACTTAGAGATGTTAATTCACACTTAATATTTAGAAATAAAATATTAAGAAAATGTTGACTTAATGACCGATTAAAAGATAATTGATGTTCCTGAGTGCTACCATTAGCTAGTACGTTGTAGTGGTTACACCCGTTTGCCAGAATTTCATTTGCCATAATTTCATCTGCTATAATGGTCAACAGGCATAATATTGTTTCTCATAATTTCATATGTTAAACTCATTGTTTATTATAGTAGTCACGTGCTAGAAACTATGTTTCCCATAAAGTCAATTTCAATAATATCATTTGCTAGCATGATTGTAAGCCGTATTATCACTACTCATAACATCATTTACCATAAAAATAACGTCTAGAAAAAGAACATCAATTCGTTTTATACTAAATGCTAATATTAATACTAAATGCTATATGTTTTCAGTATGGTTTGTTTTGGTTAGGTTAGGTTAGAACATGAAAGACAATGCACGAGCCGAGCGGGCGAAGCGAGCGTGCCGCGGCAGCGCCCAACGAAGTGCCAGAAAGCTAATCGCTTTTTAGAACAAATGCGTTAGGTTAAATTTGAACGGAAGCGACATTGATCGTATAAAGAGGTACTATATGAATTAGTATTTGAAATAAAGATAACTCTTATATGTAAGCCATAACATCATTTACCATAAAAATAACTCCTAGAAAAAGAATATAAATTCGTTTTATACTAAATGATCAATTACTGTTACTGGTTTAGGTATGGTTTGTTTCGGTTAGGTTAGGTTAGAACATGAAAGACAACGCACGAGCCAAGCGAGCGAAGCGAGCGTGCCGCGGCAGCGCCCGGCGAAGTGCCAGAAAGCTAATCGCTTTTTAGAACAAAGGCGTTAGGTTAAATTTGTACAGAAGCGACTTTGATCGTATCAAGAGGTACTAGATAAATAGGTATTAGAAATAAAGACAACTATAATATGTAATCGTACAGTGATATATTTATTACAATTAACATTTTACGTAATGCAAATACAAATTGTTGTAAGGTATTTAAATATTCTGTTGAATAATATTATTGCAATTAATAAAATGGATAACAATACGTATGGCACTTGTATCATTATGGCAACTAATTTTAGGGCGAATAAGACTGTCATAAGTATATTATGGTTAACAAAACATTCGGGAAAATAAAAATTTGGGCAAATGAAATTCTGGCATTTGAATATACGGCATATAATCTTCGGGAAAACAATAGACAACCACGTTGTAGTCGTCACCATAGATCAAAATGTATGTATTATTAAGTACAACTTTAAAACTCCTTGTCGGATCATGATAAAATCAATATGGGACCACGTCAAATGCATGACCTACCTTTCCAAAAAGGAACCATCATAGTAGGTTAGTTTTTGGCCGAGTAATTGCGTAACAAATATACAAAAAACATACAGTTGAATTGGTTACCTCCTTATCCTCCTCTTTTGAAGTCGGTTCAAAAGCATTAGATTTTTTCGGGGATCAAGCAATTGGAAGAGAAGGAAGACCTTCATTTCCTTTCTTGTCAATGATCTTTACCTATTCTTTATCTGGTGTAGAAAAAACTTATTGTTACACATTAACTTTTAAATATGACTTTAACTATGAAAACTTACCATTAGGTAAAGGGTATGAATCTCGCATGAAGTCGAAAATGTCTGAAGTAAACTTAATCAATTCTTCAGTGGGTTCCTGTCTAAATATGTCGAAAGACAATCTGGCACTTTCGTCAATAGCCACCGTGATATTGGTTAGAATCATAACCATATGAAACCATATTAAAACTAATTTAAACATTATATAGAATACGTGATATGTGATAGTTAACGAATACTGTCTCACGTGCGATATAGCGGAGCACTTTGTGCCAAATGAAGGTATAATTTCTAAATAACAAGTTCAACAACATTCGCGATTTTGCAATTAAAAATGGCCCAAATGTTATGCCTCAACCAGTCAAAATATTTTAATCTTAATCTTAATATTTTAATTTATAATAAATTAAAAAGTTTGGGATTGAATTTGATAAAGATATTTGAATATTTATGTATGATTGATCTTTAGAACGAAATTTCTTATTCGTGTAGTCGGTGGATCGACTTCTTATATAATAAGATAGAGAACAAGCGTATGCCTATAATGATGATAAGAGAACACCGTGGTCTACACCATAGAGTAATAGCTATGTCGCTGTCCTAAGATCAGGGCATCAGGCCTAATGTGTATGTTTACCGGCTTCCCTATTTTCCCAGCCGGAATATGACAATGTCGGGTACTTTTTATTTCGATGACTCAATAGGTTATTGCGGGGAAATAAAAGTTAATACATATATAAATGCTAATAGCGACTATAAATGTGGTACATAGTTATTTATTAATTTATTTCAACAACCAACTCCTTGCAAGCTACTGCCAGTTGTACGCCAAATTTGAAAAGGCATGTTGCGGTTCCTTGCACAATCTGTATTAATGTAACAAAATTAAGGCTTTCTTTAAAATTATATTTAATTTGATGTTCCAATTCTTGGACAAGGTTATTCGATATTCAATGCCACTGTATTTTGTCGTACAAGTCGCACTTTTAAATGCCGTGTAAGAGCAGAAGAAATCATAGAGAACAGCTGATTACGAGTACATAATAAAGTGATCAAGTGCGAGTCTGCTTCACAGATGATAGGTTTCGTAGTATGAATAGATCAAGGATCTATGGACTCGCTGTTATGTACCCCAGCTTCGCCCCCGTATTTAAGTTTTAGCTCCTCCATGTCATTTATTAAAATTTTGGTACAAAAATTTGCCTATGATCTCCCAAAGTCTCATCTATTTTTGACAGAATTCTTTAAAATATGTTCAGCCATTTTGATATCAAAACGAGACATACATATACCAATACTTTCGGATTTTTAATTATATTTTAAATTTATGAATATTATGATATGTATACATATATATTATGTCATGTATATTATATCACTTGTGTGTTTCTAACCTCGAGGTTTTTCAACTAAACCAAGCTGTCGTTGGTGTCTCTCCAGTTTTATCTAAACTTCTACAGTTCCCGAGAAACAGTTAGGTGATTGTCAGCCATGTGTGTGTGTGTTCGTGCGTGCGTATGTGCGAGAAAACGTGCTTACGTGCGTGCTTGCGTGTGTGCTAGCGTGCGTGCTTGCGTGCCTGCTTGGGTGTGTGTGTGAGAGAGAATGCGTGCGTCCGAGTGCGAGTTCCGGCGACTGGGACCGGATTAACTGGAAACGTTCGGTGACTGGGACACAATGATTTAATTCGGAAGCAGGGACCGCGGTTCTAAATAATCCGGTCCCAGTCGCCGGAATCCTCGGACTTTGTCTATTTGCATATCCAATTTTTTTAAATCATTCCAGCTGTTTAGCCGTAAAATTGGACAGAAAGACAGACAGGCAGGCTTTGGAATTTATAATATTAGAATAACTCGAAACTGCGTTAGCGGGGTGTTGACGAAATTTTTGTGGGATGGATGAGTGATGGAATATTGTTTAAAATATGCAACATTAGCAGCCAATCCCAGCTTCGCACGCTTGGGCAAGCTTCTATGTTATTGTTTCCTCTTGAATCATTCTATCAAAAAACCGCATCAAAATACGTTGCATAGTTTTACAGATCTAAGCATACATATATAACATAGTGACAGACAGCGGAAAGTGACTTTGTTTTATACTATGTAGTGATTAGATGTTGGCCACGCCTATGGCCGCATATTAAAATTATTTAGTTCTCCCGCGGATACCTGTTTTACATAAAAGGTTACCTTAGTAGCCTAACTATTATAACGCACAAAAATTGAGCTTTAACAATAACTGAGCAACAGAGCGAAGTTGTCATGCTCATATCCCAGAAGAGATAGGCAGAGGCACAACCAGAAAACCCAAGATTAGCCGAAGATACTAAGTCTCATAATATGATAGGTGGTAAGCCTATAGCCAACAGGGCACATATTGAATACCGGGCAAAACGTTATATCTCTTAAAAAATTGAAAATGCACATTTTCTTCTTTTTTGTTGCCTGATACCGGAATTAAAATCGGGATCTCAAGAAATCGTGCTCGACGCTGGACCGTTAAAAACAGAGCGAATTTGTACCGCCAAAGAAGGGTAAATGCACATATTATACGCTTTAGAATTTATTATAATACTTCGAAAGTATTTGTTAAATAGGGGGAAAAGCACACTTAACTGAAAGTAAAATATTACCTCTTTTCGTACATATCCCTAGTTCAGATGCCGAAGAGATATAAGATGTTTTGTGTGTCTATTTAATTAAGAGATTATCATTTAAGTGAAATTATGATAAAACTGCAAAACAAATCGACTTCAATTGTTTCATTACCATGTCGCGATTTGATCATTATTTTTTCAAAAGATAGCTCATTACGAGATGGACAATACTTCTAATAGTTATGACTTATGCTTCATAATGCATAAATTTTCATTTTCATTTCATCGTTAATGATGTCTTATAATTATATTTGTCTTATAATTATGATAACTATACTGCAACGAATAAGTCATAAATCACTTGTCGGAGAGTGATAAAATCGCCCCCTCGGAATCATGACTTGCCTTACATGACAAACATACAAAAAAAAAAATCACATTAGAGAACGTGTCTACGACATACAATCGAATTCACAACCTCTTGGACCTCTTCTTTTTGGACTCCGCTAAAAACAGTCGCTATTTTTTGGTGACTAAGCAATGGAAAGAAAACAAAGACTTTCTTGTCTATAACCTATACACAGTCTTTACCTAGCACACTCATTAGCCTTTAAATGTTTCCTTATTAAAACTTACCACTAGGCAAAGGATATGAGTCTCGCAAGAAGTCAAAAAGGTTTGAAGTTAATTTAATCACTTCTTCATTGGGTTCTTGTCTAAATATATCGAAAGATAATCTGGCCCTTTCGTCAATAGCCACAGTCATATTGCTTAGAGTCCAAACTGTATAAATCCAAATTATTACTAATTTAAACATTTTATAAAATATCACGAGTTAACGAATTCTGTGTCGCGTGTGATATAGCGGAGCACTTTGTACCAAATGAAGGTATTATTTGTAAATAACAAGTTCAACCACTGTCGCGACTTTGCAAGAATGCCCTAAATATTGTGCCTCAATTAGTAAAATACTTTAACTTATCAGAAATCACGCTATACAGAATACCATTAATCTGTAACTAAAATTAAAACTGATATTGAAGCTAATATAATATCGATGTTGATGTTCAAAAGTTTATATTTTTATTTTAATCTTTAGAATGATTTTTTTTCCACGTGTTTCTTATCCTGCGAAGATTTTTCATGTAATGAGGCAGACAAGCACAATCTTCTTTCTGCTAATGGTAAGAAAACCGTCGTCTACACCATACATGTAATAGGTGCGTCGCTGACCTACGGTCAGGTTGCTAGACTTAATTTGTATGTATGTCAGCTCTGGAGCATGGGACTGTCAGGTAATTTTTATTTCGATCATTCAGTAGATTGTTGCAGAGGAATTAAATTTTAAACATTTATTAATTTAATGTAGTGATTTGGTTTGAAGGAATTTTCAAATGTTAGTTTTTTTTATTAATTTAAATAATTCAACAACCAACTCCTTTGAAGCTACTGCCAGTTATATGCCAATTTGAAAAGGCATGTTGCGCTTCCTTGCACAATCTGTATTAATGTAACAAAATTAAGGCTTTCTTTTAAATATATTTTTTTAATTGACGTTCCAATTTTTGGACAAGGTTATTTGCTATTCAATGCCACTCTACTTTGTGGTAAAAGTCGTACTTTTAAATGCCGTGTAAGAGCTGAAGAAATCATGGGGAACAGCTGATTACGAGTACATACTAAAGTGATCAAGTACGAGTCGGCATTACAAATGATGGGTTCGCAGCAATGTAAGAGCGGGTGTCCAAAAAAATGTAACTTTGTCAATAATAAATTGACTCGAGAAAAATCTTGTGCACTACATTACATAGTATAAACCAAAGCCCCTTTCCATTGTTTTTTCCTACGCATGCTCAGATCTTAAAAACTAAGCAACGGTTTTTTTATGAGATAGAATGATTCAAGAGGAAGGTTTGTATATTTTACATAGAAGTTTAGAAGAAGTTTTACCACCCATGCGAAGCCAGAACGGGCTAAAATAATTTAAACGTATTGAAACAGCAAAAAACCGACTTCGATTTCAATAAGTCACCTATTTTCCAATTATTCACCAGCTACACAAATTACGTATTTTTCTCGATTTCGCGGGGATATTTTCGTCAGACGGACTTGCGCACCATTGGAGCACCTCTGAAGTACGTCCTTTCAAATAATACAAGAATTTTAATTTTAATTTGATACATAAAAAGAATACACGAACTTTTTTTTTTTATACGAAAACGGAGAAACCTTTCCCCGTGTTAGGCCGGACTCCTTTGTAGAATAGACCATCTGTCTTTCTTGCCAGGCAGCTCGTTAAAGGCGAGCATAGATTCGCCGTCACTAACACCGTGACATCTTACTAGGTGGTAGAGTTTAGCAGTGACTCGCCCGGATTGGTACCACCGCCTTACCTATTTCTGCCGCCATAACGTCATGACGTGTTCCGGTTCGGAGGATAAGGTAGCCGGTAAACTTACTTTTGCTCAAGGCCTAACATCCCGGCATCATGTTGGTAACGCACCATTACCACAACATTTCTACAAACAGTGTTTTTAAAGTGTAAAGTGGCTGTTACATGCAAATTAAGAAATATTCACAAATATCGAATCTGTGGGTTCAGGTTTTTGTTTGAACTGTTACGGAATCTGAAAAATCGGTTAAGGAATGTTCAATTGGCAAATCTACATTTTGATACATATTTTACATTTTGTTAATTCATAATGCAAACAAGCTATTACTTGCGGCTTCGTCTACTTAGATTCAGATGTTTCTTGTAGTTTAGGAAGGCAAACAAGTAGATATATTTTCAAATATAAAAGTGCACGTCGTCTACCAAAAATGTTGGCACAAATCTTTGGAAATTGGAATCGGATTTGTCATTGTAGGTACTCTTGAACACAGTACTAGTTGATTATTAATATAATAATTTAGTTACAAAAGTTACCTATGAATCCAACATAGGTTTTTTTTAACTAACTGATAATAATTCGGTAGTACTGTTTTCAAGTGTTTAAACTGGAATGTTCAATTCCAAGTACCAATTTGCATGGAATCGAGATTCAAGAAAGTCGAGTCTGGATCTGATGATGGGACCCAAGGTAAATCAAAGAAAATACTTTATTTTCGACCTAGATGACTTGCTTATTGAAAAAGAAATGTCTTTTCGCAGTTTAACCGCTTTTATTAAACCTATATTTGCGTCGTCATGTAAAACCGTCGAATGGTTTGATGAAGGAGTCGAGCAAAACCGATGTTCTTTACTATTTCGCTTTAATTTTCTTTTTTTTGAAGTGAAAACTTCTTCAGCGGCGTTGAGCACTTTTTTGGAATGGGTAAAAACTTCTAAACTCGCGTCAGGACAAGTGACCTAATCGAAAATTCGTAAGACGGCGCAGTGCGATTGCGCGAATATTCGTGTTGTCATGTTTGTGTACGATAGTGCGAAAAATGAATATTGTATTGTACCACATAGTACCATATAGATAGTACTTTCATACTGAAAATTAAAGCAATTCGTGCAAAATTATTCCCTAACCATTCCAAAATATCAAAAATGAATAGCGTTAATATTCAAGTTTTCACTTCTGCCGGCACTACCGGAGTGCAACGCGTAATTTTTTTTGAATGGCTATTTCGTTGCTACCCTCGCGGTTTTTACACCGGGCTTTGTAGGCCGTGCAAAGTGCTCAGCCTGAGTAATCACCATTTAGATGGATTGGACTTTTCCCTACAACGCCAGCAACAAGGGCTACCTCCCGGGAGACCGTAACTGGACTAGGTGCTGCGTTCTAGTTACTGGGTGGATGGATTGTAGAAACTATTTTTTTCTGTCACTGTATGTGCTTGTAGTTTTAGAGTCGCGATTGAAATGTTTGGTGTCATAATAAATAGTTGTTTTTATTTTGTAATGTTGAAAAAGAATAGCGCAATACACGGAAGTGACACTACCGAATTCTAGCTAGCTTATATTTTTAATTTTTAATGAGTAGCCTTGCAAACTTATTTAAGGCGATAACTATGTATTTACTTACAATTGGTTTATGATAATTAGCCTCGGCACTCAGGTTGCAATATTTTGACTTAAGTAGGTTAAATTCTTGCACAGCAATATATTATCTATTTGTAACTCGTTGACCGCTGGATTTGTAAAAGCGCCATCTGTTGTACAATTTAAAGAACTGCTGTTTTCTCTCATTATTTTTATTCGATGAAAAAATAGGCTTAGAAATTCGACGCTTAAATTTCTTTTGTTGTATATTTTAGACTTTGCAAACCTTTTTACTGAGTAGCTCTATTTTGATAATTCTTTTCATGTGGTATATATTATATTAATATGGTGGCTTATATAAGTTATTTATGTTCATCTTTTTTTAAGGTATACTTTTATTATACGCTAAAACAACGAAAAAAAAGCGCATATGAAAGAAAGAGACGACTCGATATTTCTTGTAGGTGCGGCACTGTCTTGTGTCCGGTGTGTTAGACAAGTTGTGGAAGTCTACCGGCTACCCTACCTCCGAACCAGAACATAAGGCTCTTATTATGGCGGTAGGAAAAGGTAAGGCGGTTGATCCCCACTCGGGAAAGTTGCAAAGTTAAAAGTTGCTGCTAGCGGCGGTAGCTACCAGTGGACTTGTTGGTATTGACCCATTTCCAATCAAACTCCAAGCCAACTTAAACAAAAGATACTGCCGCTCAGAGAGCACAGACTCTTTAAATTTGGTACCTAGCATCGTCTTAAAGAACTTATAAAGGAAAAATGCGAAAACATAATAATGTATATGTCGTGACCTTGAACTTTATTTTCTTATAAATTTAAAGAAAGAAAAAAAATTGCCCCATATATAAATCTACCGATATTTCTAAACCTACAGGTTTGTACGGAACCCTCGGTGCGCAAATCTCACTCGCACTTGGCCGGTTTTTTTAACATTGGTGACGTGGCTGGGATTGGTTAACACCCGTATTCAAAAAGTTTACTTGGCTAAGTAATGAAAAAACACTGCGCGAAGTACGACATTTACCTATGCGTTTCTTACGTCAAGCCATCCAATTCATGAACAATACTTAGTTCAATGTCAGTTCTTAGCCAAGTAAGCTTCTTGAATACGGGTGGAAGTACTTTCGGTTAATCATAGGTATTATCTCTGCCTACTATTTCGGGAAAACGGACATGAAGGTTTAGTTTTAGACGTCATTTTATTGAAATTTATTATTATTATTATTTAATCCTTTATTGCACTGAAATATATGAACAAAGGCGAACTTAATGCCAGAAAAGCATTTTCTCCCAGATTCACTTTGTTTAAATTATTGTGGTAAAATTTAAGTCCACACCCATCACGTCACTATCAATGTGGGTTGCAAAAACATTTTGAAATTGTAGAATATAATATTTGTTACATATTAATGTTTAAAAATTCACATGAACTTATTTAACACTAAGGAATTGTTTTTGTCCAAATTTACACATTAATTGGCACCTGTTATCAGTACACGCTTTAGGTTAAAACAATAATATATTAAATAATATTTTGTTACCAGAACTTATAGGTATCTAGTACAGTCCACCCGCTCAATTTGTATCGGAAAAAATAAAGTATTCTTTTTTCCCATTTTTTCTACAATTTTCCCGGTTTTTATTTTCATAAGAACCTTCTTCTGACAATAACTAACACAACAAAAAAAGAATTAGCTAAATCGGTTCAGTCGTTCGGAAGTTATGCGCTTACCAACACATTTAGCAATTCATTTTTATGTTATGACTAGCGGCCCGCCCCGGCTTCGCACGGTTATAAAATATACATATGAACCTTCATCTTCCATCACTTTATCTATTAAAAAAACCGCATCAAAATCCGTTGAGTAGTTTTAAAGATTTAAGCATACAAAGGGACATAGGGACAGAGTAATCGACTTTGTTTTTTTACTACGTAGTGATTATGTCGTAGTAAGATAGATGAAGCCGTAATATAGTTATATCCCTAGGGACATAGTTATATACCGTAACATAGTTATACGAAAGCGATTCTTTACTATCTCACTAGGAATGTAGTTGTAAAACCGTCCAAGTCTAGTGATATACTTATAATACTAGATTAAGTTTAGTGAAATAGCTTTTGGAATATCAGTTGGTATCCTGAAAGACTGGTTACTCAGAAATGCAATCCAGCTTTCAAACATTACTTTGAATGATCCTATACCAAATGAAAACTTGTCACTGAGAGAAATATGACAAAAATTGTCGCGCTTTGGTGGCGAAGATTTTTTAAAATGTTAAAAAGAAATCGAATATACAATGTTCTAATAAAAGATGTGCTTGTAAGAAGCATTTAGTGCTATGTAATTCTAGATATCATGATTTCTCTTCTTGTCTGAACAAAAATTAAAAAATGCTTTTAAAGAAACCAAAATCTCAACTTAGTTGATAAGAAATAAAGACATTTCAAAACTGTTGATTAGTTTTAAAAGATTTTTAATGTTTGATTACTTTTAATTGTTTTGTTAATGTTTAAATTCCAAAAAATATGATCGTTTTAATTATAATTGAAATTACTTTAATACGTGTTAATGTTACAAAGTATTGTAACTAACTGCAGGATACATAAAGTTGATTGTTTAGTTACGATAAAACCAATATAATATTGTTTTATTTAATTATGTATGGTTGATTTCTATTACACTAAACTTAAAGTTAAAGTAAGTAAGTAACTAAGTATCTTCACGCCCATATCCCCGAAGAGGTAGGCAGAGGCACAACCAGGGCACCCACGACTAGCCGAAGACACTAAGTCCCCCACAATGTGATAGGTGGCAAGCCTATCGCCAATCAGGCACATATCCAATCCCGAGCAACATTTTTTTTATTAGAAAATTGGACAAACTAAATTTACTTTTTGTTGCCCGACCCGGGATTCGAACCCGGGACCTCATGCAGTCAAGTCCAACCCCTGAACCGCTAAACAGGGACGGTTTTATAACTATATTCATAGTGAGATAGTGATGAATCGCTTTCGTATAACTATGTTACGCTATAATATAATTATATCCCTAGGGATATAACTATATTACGGCTTCACCTACCTTACTGCGACAATTACACAGTAACCAAGCACACGACCCTCCCGATGGTAAGAGACGACCTACAGACAACATATAATATGTTAAAAGTGCCTCGTAGTCCTGATGCTGGAGAGTTAGGCCTATTGTGTGAGGCTACCCTCCCCTCCGCACCGGAACTTGACTATGTCAATTTGGTGGTAGAAGTTGGTGAGGCGGTAGATCCCTACCTCTGCAAGTTGCTGCAACGCACTTTACCTCTGCTGGTCTTGTTGGTAACGGACCCATGTAAACTAGGCTCGCCTTTTACGGGCTGTCAGGCAGAGAGATAGATGGTCTATTATACAAAGTGGACATTCACTGGGACCATTCAAATTCAAATTATTTGTGAGTAGCCATTAACCTGCGACTTGTTATTTCATTCAAACTTTCCATCCCTATTATAGTCGGCGATTTTGAAATAATTGCTACAAAATCAGTCCAGCAGTTAAGCCGTAAAAGTATAACAGACGAAAAGCCAGATAGATTTTCAGATTTGTATGTAGGGATTGATATCTTCCTACTTAAAGTATGGATATTTTGGATTTAAACTTATTTTTGTTTGAATATGTTCATCTAATTAAGTTTGCGGTTAGTTAAGGTTTTTCTAGTTTGAGATACAATGTTTGTCGCAATGAAATATAAGTAAATTATATTTTAATACATTTTTCGACATAATACATTTATTTTTGACATATTTGTTTACTATCGGCCAATATTAATAACCTATCAAAGAAATCGTGCTATTTTGGATCATTTGCCAGGTAACCGCTGTTGTTTTTCAATAATTAACAAAAATATCTTTAACAAAAACTACTAGTAATGTTTATGAACAAGTTTTGTTATTATTTTTGTTTTTGTGGGTATCTAAGCAGTTATCATAATTAGGCTTGGTAATGACTACTATTTTCCTAATGTTACTGGACAACATATTAATGTGTCACTCCCATGACTGACATGATATTGGCAGAATCTGTACCAACGGGAAAGCCAAAAGAAAAGAAGAATAGAATAGAATAGACTACTACTTTAACAAATTAAAATTAATATCTTTGATTTTAGTACTTTAAACCTTTAACGAGACATGTAATCTGCCCATTTATATCTAAATTTTGACGTGTTCCAGTTCGGAGGGTAAGGTAGCCTTAGCCGGTAAACTTAATTTTGCTCGAGGCCTAACATTCCGGCCTCTAGTTGGCAACGCAACATTACCAACTTTGGTGTCTCTAGGCGGCGTGAATTTCTTACCGTCAGGAAATTCGTGTGCTAGTTTGCCTTCCAATATAATAAAAAGTAAAAAAATAGAAAGTATGTGGATGTTTAAAGAATAGTGTCCCAAGGTACAAGGATCTATCTCTACGGTGATTTTTAATGACATCACGAATGTTGTTAAGGTTATTGAAAATAATATTAATAGAACTTACGAATTAGTAATAAATAAAGAAATAAATAAATATCCCTGGACAATTCACACAAATTGAATCTAACCTCAAAGTAAGCAAATTAAGCTTGTGTTATGGGTGTTTGTCAACGTTTCTAATATATAGAAATACTTAAATAGATACCAGAATATTTTTTTTTAGTATTATATTTTCATTAGATAGTAATTTGTCATGGAAAATGCATATCGATTTATTGTGTAAAAAAAATAATTAGATTTCGTTTGCGTTTCGTTTATTGAGGAAAATAGTAAGTGAAAGGGTGGTCTTTACTGCATATAATGGTTTTGTTTCTCTCTCTCTTTGGTATTGTATTTTGATATGAAATATATTAGGTCTCGTTTTGGTCTCCGTCAAACATATTGTTGCAAAGTGTTTTTTAAAAGCATGGTATCTTAACAGTGCCTTCATTATTTTATATAATATATGAAGCAGTAACATTTGTAAAGAGAAATATAAATCTGTTTACATTTTTAAAAGGAAGAGACAATAACAAGGACAAAATACAAAATGAAACGCATGAAACAGCTTTATGTGGGAATAATGTGGTCTCGATGTTTCAGCGCGTTTATTTCTGCCTGCTTCACTACAAAACATTAATAATATTAAAAAAATCCCACTAATATTATAAATTCGAAAGTTCGTTAGTTTGTTTCTTTGTTCCCTCTTCTCGGTCTAACCCCTGGACCGATCTGAACGAAAATTGGTAAAGGGGTAGTTTAGGAGCCGGAGAGTAACATAGGATACATTTTAGCCGACTTCAAAAAGGTGGGGGTGATCAATTTGTCTGTATAGTTTTTTTTTGTATGTTACGCGATTATTCGAATACCGCTGGACTGATTTGAAAACATTGTTTTTTTTTGTTTGAAATTATTTACTTCGGAGGTGATCCCATGGTCACCAGGTCAGCATCTGATGATGAGATCCCGGTAAAATCGAGGGAAACTCTAAAATATGTTGGCAAGATTAGTGTTTTGGTGGATTATAATCACTTGCTAGCATTCGACAATGGTCACTTCGTAATGCTGTGCTGATGATGGAAGCTCTTAATCTTCATCTCACCTACAAAAAGTACCAATTCTTCAAGAATCTGAATCTTTCAGTTGATACATTTTGGTTAGTTCGGTAGGTATTTGTTATGTAGAAGTTCTGATGATAAACCCACGAGTGATAGACACTTCCCACTATCCCATTGTAATATAATAAATGCGAAAGTTAATTTGTATGTTTGTCCTGACCGAAAATTATTAGGAGCCGGAAAGTAAACATAAAGGACTAGCAGAAGACCATTGAGGGAATCGGAAATCTTTACTCAGACGCAAGAGAGACTTGCGGAACAGACTGACCGTCAAGCGTCTTTGACGGATTTTGAGAGATTAACACCGACGCTAGAGAGAAGATCAGCTAGCGCTCCACGTCAAGCTCAACGTAGAATCATTTTCAGTAGGTTTAATAGTTATGTTTAATGCAGCATTCGATTATGACCATACGTTACAGTATAAAAATCCTCCTTTGATTTTAATTGGAGAAATGAATAAAAAATCTCAGCATTGTGATCTCTTAAAATTCAAAGATGAAACGCATATTAATGGTACGGTCTTTTTACTTTTGCTTCGTGAACCAGCTGAGCCGTTAAAGTTTCTTTTACTGTGAAATTCTAATGAATCTCGAAGATTTTAAGCGATATCCGCAAATGCAATAATTGTTTTTAAATGACGTCGTTTGGAGTAGGTAGACACATCAATATGCCAGGATGTTCTCCCACATTTTTCGGTGCAAGGTCAAATTTATTACAGAATCGGTTCATACTAATATTATAAAGCTGAAGAGTTTGTTTGTTTGTTTGTACGTGCTAATCTCAGGAACTGCTGGTCTGATTTGAAAAAAATATTTCAGTGTTAGTTAGCCTATTTACCGAGAAAGGCTATAGACTAAACATCATTATGCTAAGACGGATAGGAGCGGGACACCAATCAGAAATGTTTTAAAATCGGTCGATTTTTTCTTTATTGAGAAGTACCTACCGCTGCGTGCGCTGCGTTAGCTTACTATATAACCTTTTTTATGCTAACCAAATTTGTTTTAAAATAATGCATTATTTACGGAGCTGTCTTCATAAACGTGATATTAATCCTTATTCAAATAAATACGTTATTCATCACAGTAGTGGTAACAGTAGTGGTGGTAGTTTACGATAGACAGGGTTAAATTTAATTATAGTTTTTAAATGTTTTGTTAATAAATATTTAAACGAGCTATAAATATATATAATTGGCTCAAAAGTTAAAGCCTATTTAAATGATATTTTTATAAATGTTAAAATATTTGTACACCAAAATATGGTAGAATATGTTGATATACTTAAATATTTTTGTAACATCTCATTTACACACACATATTCCGCAAATAAATAATTTTCTTTTTTTCTTTCTTTCTTTCTATATTTCTTTGTTTCTTTCTTTCTTTCTTTCTTCTTTTACAAGGATTTAATTTAAAACAAAATTGCCCTTTATATCACTCGATTTAAATGAATATCATAGGAGATATCGCAGTTTTGAAATAACATCAAATGATCGAGAACTGCGACCAAAGCTGATGTAACAAATGTGTTAGTAATTATTTTTCCAATTTAATCACATTCTTGAGTAAATAATAATATATAACATACTATTGAATAAAAAGGGTGAGAATAAGATTACGACTTCCTCGGCAGTCTGCCACTGCAAAACGGCTGCGACTTTGGAGCAGCAATGAGACATAGAATGAAAATGAGCTTGATGTTAAGTCGGATCATAATAAAAAAAATCCTCGTTTTTTTAAAGTGATATTACCGTTGTTGGTAATTTTGGACTGAATGATTTTTCGGCAAAATCAAAGCTAAAAATTTTGTTTCTATTTTATTTCTAAATGTAAGTTTCCGAAGATCCCCGAAGGGTTAGTTCTGCCTAACTGCATAACCAGAGCACCTACGACTAACCGAAGACATTAAGTCCCACAATATAATAGGTAGCAATCCTGTAGCCAACCGAGAACTTATCCAATCCCGGGCAAGTGGAAACGTTACTTTAGGTAGAAAATTGAAACTTCGCATTTTTAATTTGTTTTTTTTTGCCCGACTCGGAGATCGAACCTAGGATCTCAAGAAGTCATGTCCGATGCCGGACGGTTAGACCACAGAGACTATGTATATTTCTAAAATTTCAAAAAAATCTTCTGTTCTGTAACATGGGATACAGTTGAATTTCACAGGATTTGCCGAAGTGCAGATAAAACTGTAAAGACAATAACGTATTCCTACTATTTATCTGAGGTGAAATTAGAAAAGAGAAAGTGTATGTTCCGTTTTAACGGCAAAATTGCTAAACTGATTTAAATATTTAAAAAAAAGACTAAACTTTGGAAAAGGACGTAGGCTACTTTTTATCTTAAAATTTTAACGGGAAGCGCTGGAGAGCAAAATATTAAATTAGTAGACTACGCGGGCGAAGCCGCGGGTAACAGCTAGTTTAAAATCAATATTAATAAAATGCTAAAAACTAAAGCTTTTTATGACGTCAATGGACTACTTTAATTGTAAATGGAATTCGTAACTATTTATAACTAAGTATTAAAAAAAGTAATAAATTAATGTTTTAGTATTAAATTAATGTTTTTTAATGTTTCTTATTTTTCTATGTGAATTTGTTTTAAATTGCTGATGATTACCACAATATAATTTAGATTTAATTAAAATTTGATTTTTTGATATGATTTTCTCAAATTTAATTTATGATAATAGTATGAAGATGGGCTGGCAACTAGTAGTAGAGTATGACCAGTTCTGCATTGAACCCAAAATGTCAGCGTATGTGCGTCAGATAGTTTAACTGATGCAAATATTGTTACTTAAAGTATACTTTTTCATTAACAATATTTGTACGTCACTAGGCCAAGAATAGTAATATGAATAATTTTGTAATTCAATCTTCAAGGCCTATGACTGTACCTACTTCCACAAATAAATGAATTGCATTAAAATAATTTTGTGATTAATTCAAATACTATTAAAAATACAGTATTGTCGCCTCTGTGGTCTAGCGATTCGGCTTCGGACTCGACTTTTTGAGATCCCTGGATCGATTCCCAGGTCGGGCAACAGAAAAATTAGAAATGTATATTTTCAATTTTCTAATAAAATATGTTGCCCGGGATTGGATATGTGCGCGATTGGCGATAGGCTTGCCACATTTCACATTGTGGGACTTAGTGTCTTCGGCTAGTCGTGGATGTCCTATTTGTGTATCTGCCTACATCTTCGGAGATATGGGCGTGAAGATACTTATATTTTAATCACCTTGTTGGCTGTGGTATACTCGTGTATACCACAAGAGTCATTTAATGTGCTTGCGAAACAAACTTTGTGTAATTACTGGGTATATAATATTTAAATTATTACATTATATTATACTCTCTGCCTACCCCCTAAGGGACTTGGCGTGAAGATATGTATGTATGTATGTAAATTATTTATATATTATCAAAAACTTGTATTTTTGAATTAAAAAAAATTACCATGCATTGCCATTTTTATCATACAATGCAAACTTAGCACCCTGAGAATTTTAATAAAATAATTAGTAGCAAATACTGAAGAAAAGT
>NJDC01004300.1:178094-207553 GCA_002245475.1 Calephelis virginiensis
CTGAAGATTGATTGGAAAGTAAATTAGAACTCGGAGACGGACATAGGATATTTTTAACGGGTGGAACGAATAGTCCATAATAAAAATATTCCATTTACACAGGTAACAGGATTATACTAAACTCTCTCCTCAATGGATTTACAACAGTTAAAACCTGATAAATTTTGTAGGTTAAGTTTCTTCGGCTAGCCGTGGGTGCCGTGGTTTTACCTCTGCTATCCTACTCGAAGATGCAGGCGTAAAGATACTTTGTAATACTATGACTAAATCATACCCTTGTATTTAAAAAAAGATGTTGCGTTGCGTAGAGATGTTGGGTCACTCAGTGTTCTACCGCATCTATCATGGGGCTCAGGCTCAGGCATTGCCTTGTCAGGCTCAGTGTTCTATCTATCTATCTCTTATGAGTTGTTTGGTTTAATTGCAGCCGCTGATTTCCACCTTTGGACATCGACCTTTGAATATCTTGCTCATTATCTTGATAGCGATCTATGCGATCTACATCTATAACTATGCGATTCCGAAGACATTTCTTACCCCGCATAATACCTTTGTAGAATCAGTTACCGAGGGCGGTATTCCTATCCTTTATTCCTTAAAGGTCGGCAACGCATCTGTGATACTCCTGGTGTTGCAGATGTCCGTGGGTGGTGGTGATCACTTTCCATTAGGTGACCCACTTGCTCGTTTGCCTGTTATTGTATATAAAAAAAGTTTATGTTACATCCTGCTAATTTTATATATAAATGCGAAGGTTTGTGAGTATGTGTGTATGTATAGAAGTTTGTTACCTTTTCACGTTCAAATGGCTACACGGATTTGTCTGAAATTTGAGACACAGATAGATTGTGCCCTGAATTAACATAATATAGCCTACTTTTAATCCCGATCTCACAACGAATTCCTGTGAAAACGCGGTCAAAGCCGTAGGCAACAGCTAGTATTCTAATAAAGTCTAAATTTCATGAGGAAGGATAAAAATGTTGTAAACTTATTTTTATCTTTTGTACCTTAAAATTTTTATTTTACAAGAAAAAGCAGGCATCTAACCCGATTGTAAGATATATCTGTCACCTATAGATAACAAAGTAATTGCTATCGGTAGTGACGGTAGGTCCGCTGTCTTATGGCCGGCATCTAAGGCCACGTGTGAAAGTTTATCGGCAGCTTTACCTTTCAGTACGTAACACGACAGACATAAACATAGACTAAAGTACTCCAAGATTTAAGTTGACTTTATTAAAATGCGATGTAACAAATTAACCTTGGAGTGCTTTAGCCTATGTTAATCCCACGTTTGGTCCGAGCTCCTTTGCAGAATAGACCATCTGCCTTCCTGCCAGGCAGCTCGTAAAAGGTGAGCATAGCCTTACCTTCAATAACACTATGACATCCTACTAGGAGGTAGAGTTTCGTAGCGAATCGCCCACCTATTGGTATATATTGGTACCACCGCCTTACCTATTCCTGCCGCCATAACTTCAGTGCTTGCGGTTGGCGTGTTCCGGTTCGGAGGGTAGCCGGTAAATTACTTTTGCTCGAGGCCTAACATATCGGCTTCAAGTTGGCAACGCACCATTACCTTCTTTGGTGTCTCTAGGTGTCGCGAATTTCTTACCATCAGGCAATCCGTCTGCTTGTTTGCCTTCCAGTATCATAAAAAAAATATAATACAGTCGAGAATTAGGTTTTATTTCTGTGTCAGTTATTTGTGCTATTTGTTTCTTTAACAAACCTAAGAAAATATACTATGAACCACGTTTTATGGTTAAAGGTTAACAGTATATTTTACTATCTATAGACCTCTTTAAATGGATTGAGCTCCTAAACCCACGTGCTTATTGCAAAGTTGCATCATTTTCTGCTCACGAAATGTATTACCTCAATATTTTATATTTTCATTATATAATTTATTATAGCTTATATCTAATTACAGTATTATATCACAGCCAGTTATTACTTTTTTACTTATAAATTAGCGCCGCGTCAGCTTTCCCCAGGCTTCTTTTATCATATCTGCCCCCTTTTCAGCTATCATAAACGTAGGGGAATTAGTATGGCTTGACACAATCTCGGGCATCACACTAGCATCGATGACACGTAAATTGGAGAACCCATGAACTCTTAATTCAGGATCTACGACCGCCGATGTGTCTTCTTTGGGACCCATTTTACAAGTTCCACTTTGATGATAAATGGTAAAAGTAAACATTCGTGTATGACACTTAAAATATTCATCACTCCCAAATTCACCATATTTCAAACACTCTTTAATAGGTACATCGTATAATTTTGCTCCAATTTTTTGCATAGACGGCTGCTTGGCTATATCAATGGCGACTTTAATACCTTCTACGATTTTCTGCAAGTCTTCAGGATATTCAAAATAATTAGGCGTTATCATTGGATGAATGTTTGGGTTACGGCTTTTTAACATAACTCTTCCTTTCGATTTTGGTCTCATCAACATTGGAAATACCATAAATGCGTCACTGTCACCTAAAGGGCCATATGTATCCGCGTAAATCTGATCATCGAAGCCGAAATTGATTTTTAATACTGGATCCAAATTTAACCCTCCGCTGATAAAAAGCAACTCTACATCAGGCCACCCTGTCTGGTTGAATTTGTCATTTAATTCCATGAATACGAGTGCTTCACATCCACCAGGTAGTGACATTGGTCCTTTATGAGTTCGCATCCATTTAAATAATACTTCTAAGTGGCTTAAAACATAATCTGAATTTAGAGTAACGTTTTGTTTCTGTACAACAAATTGTAAACCTCCTGCAGCAATATGATCCATTAAATTATAACCGACAGGTAAGTCCTTTACTATCGGTATATTCAATGATTTTAAATGATCCGCTGGTCCGATTCCAGACAACATTAAAAGCTGTGGTGAGTTTATTGCCCCTCCTGATAATATGACTTCCTTTTTGGCTCGTATTTTTAATTTTCTTCCTTGTTTCTCTAATTCTATACCAATTACTTTATCATTATTTTCATTGAACAACAACTTTGTTGCCATGGTAAGTTTTGTCATGTGTAAGTTGTTTCGATTTTTGATGGGATGTAGATAGGCTCTACTTGAACTATGTCTTGTTCCGTTTTTCATTGACAATTGTAGAAAGGATACACCTGAAGGGTTAGCTCCATTATGGTCACCATATTTAAAACCTAGTTTTCTTGCACCTTTGACCCATGCAATTCCTTTTGTGGTTCGAAATGGAGCATGTTCAATGTTTAAGTGACCTTTTTGTCCGTGATATTCGGGGTCGTCAAAAGCAGCTATGTTAAAATTTTCGATCTTTTTAAAGTATGGCAAAACATCATCCCAACCCCACCCGTTATTTCCCAACGACTCCCAGTTATTGTAGTCACGCGGTGATCCTCTTGTGTAAATCATATAATTGAGTATGCTAGAGCCGCCGACAACTTTGCCACGTGGGAAGTTGCATTGTTTGTCTTTAAATCCGGAGCAATATTTGTCTGATGGCTCTGTTTTGTATCCCCAATTAGCTGGTGTTACTTGAAGATGGTTGGCTAAAAGAGGTATGTCCATTAAAAAGTTTTCAGTAATTCCGGCTTCGACCAATAATACTTTCCACTCTGCTATTTCTGTTAAGCGATTTGCTAAAACGCAACCAGCTGTACCAGCACCTATTATTATAAAATCGTATTCTGATAGTAGTTTCGTTCGATCTGGTGGTTCTGAGTCCATTTGATTTGCTCCATCTTGAATAAAGCGTAAAATTGACTCGAGCGGATTTGCAACTTGAGTGTCTGTTGGTACACTTATTGCTAGTAGTATTAGAAATGCCTTGAAACTTCGTTCTTGTAAGAATTTCAGCATCTGAAACGACAAATATGCATTTTTATAAAATTGTCAATATAGTTTTAGTTAGTCAAGTGATCTAAATGTAACTCAATACTGTTATGTTATACAATAGATACATTGTACAATTTTGCTCTTTTTTGCATAGACATTTGTGTGGATATATCAGTAGTGACTTTAATACATTCTACGATGTCTTTGAAATATTTGAAGTAATTTGGCTTTATCATTGGATAATTTCTATTTTAACTTTTCCTTTAGATTTTTGTTCTATCAAAATTGGAAATAGCATAAATCTAATTAAGTCACAAAATGGGATTATGTTTTTTGCTTATGATTTCGAAACTATTAAATTAAGAAAATATAGCTGAGCAACAAACAAAAAAAATAAAAATAAAGTTGCTCGGGATTGATTATGTGCCCGTATGGCCCGTATAGGCTTGCCATTTATTACAGTTTGGGACTTACTGTCTTCGGCTAGTGGTTGGGGTCCTGTTGTGCTTCTGCCTATCTCTTCGGGGATATGGGCGTGGACATACTTTTTTTATAACTCATTAACAAAATTTAAAAGTTCGATGAACAAGAGATTTCTTAAAAACAATAATTTTATGAAGTACTTCTTGAATAGTATTATGTACTCAATAAGATCATGCAATAAAGGTTTGTGATTTCGGAAATGAAAACATAATAAAATTAACAATTTTGAACATTATCCGTAAATGAGTTACTTTGGAAGAATCACTTAATTTTTTATACCCACCTCGATTCATTAATGAATATAAAGATCAGAAAATAAATTGTTACAAGCTGTATTTAAGCTGATTTTGGAAAATATTGTTATTGAAGTTTTGTGATGACGTATTTTTCAAATGTTTAAATTAAAATTTAACGTCATAATTTGTTTTCGGTACACCTGTTTTGTTGGTGTCGTAAAATAAATTTGTTTAAAAAAATAAACATTTTATTTTTTAGCCTCATTTTTTTTGTGCGTAGTTCAGGGTAATTTATGTTCGATAAGTAATTTTTTTATTGTCAAAAAAGTAGTTTTCTTTGATTTAAGCATAAGCAGAGAGTCGCGTAGAGTTTTTCAAATAAGCGCTTGCGATTTAATTTTCCGTAATATGAAGAAAAACCGTTAATTCCTTGAAAGCTTTGAGTTTCCGATAATTGAGATTTGATAAATCGATTATGGCTATTACGTTATGTACTACCCACATTTTAAACCAATCGGATACTCGATGCTTTCTTAAGTTCGTGCACAACCAGGGTGTAATAAAAAGAATATAATAATATTGATTACCTACCTACCTACTTCTAATTATACCTACTTTGTTTCAGGTACTATTGATAAATTAATAACAGGCCGTTACCCAGTAGCTTACGTGTAAGTACACAAAGAAAAATTATATGAAGGAGCAACTTCAAAGTACAAGTACAATCCCAGTTCAAGAAGCACATGTTATTTTTTTTTGATGTGAAACATCTATAGCCACACGTAAAACCGATTTCTGGCGTGGCGACGCCTGACGCTATGTGATGCAGTAGTGTGTACGGTGTGGCGACGCGTCGCCATGCGCAATCGACGATATACCATATCTAAAATAGTACGTCTACGTATTAGTCTAAAATAGTAATATTTTATTTTATCATTATGACATATTTAGTTCCTATCACAATCTGTTCTTTTCTGAATATTACTTTTACAAAATAATGGCGATGTTTCACATCTGCCAGGTGTCCCGTCACGGCTCACATTTTTTTAGATAAAGTATATCTAATTCTAAAACCAGTCATATTTTCATCATATTTATTGTTTTGTTTTTGTTATTTACGTAATTTTTATTCGTAATTTTTTATTCGCTTCTGTGGTCTAGCGGTCCGGTGCTAGCTTGAAAAATGCCTCATATCACATTGTACATAGTACCCATCAGCTAGTCTTGGGTGCCCTGGTTGTACGTATGGAAATAACACTTTGTTTCTTTGAAAAAGGATCATAAAATATATATGAATATATTTCAGATGTCATGTCAAAGTAATAATTGTTAATCAAATTTAGAGATAAGAACATTAATAAGCTAATACCAAGATCAGTTAATATGTAAAAAATGTAAAGCGACTTATCGTCAAAATGTTGATATGCTCATTAATTTAAATGGAATGAAAATTATACAGTAATGTAGAAATAAAATCAAGCATAGAAATACCCGATAATGAGTCGAATAAGTGAGCCTTCCTGCCAGGCAGCTCGTAAAAGGCGATCGTATATCGCGATCGTATATAGATCGTAGATCGTACCGTCACTATTACCATGATATCTGACTAGGTTTTAGAGTTCCTTAGCGACTCGTCCGGATTGGTACTACTGCCGTATCTATTCCTATCGCCATAACGTCAGTGTTTGCCGTTGACGTGTTCCAGGTGAGAGGATAAGATAGAACACCTCAACCTCAGTTTGGCAAAGCACAATTACCACCTTGTGGTGTCTCCAGGCGGCCGGTATTTATTATCTTCAGGAAATCCGTCCGCTTGTTTGCCTTTCAGTATAATACAAAGTAAAAAAAAGTAAAAAGTATGTAGATTGTATTTTTTTAGCGCTATCTGCTTTTAAGACGCTGTCATTTGGTGTCAATAGTAGGGTTACTCTTGAATCTCGATTTGTAATTGTAATTTGGAAACGAATTTGGGCATTTTGTACTCTTAAACACAATACTAGCGAATCATTTACCGTGTTGGTCCGGGCTCCTTTGCAGAATAGACCATCTGCCTTTCTTGCCAGGCAGCTCGTAAAAGGCGAGCATAGGCTTATCATCATTAACACAGTTTCGCAGCGATTCGCCCGGATTGGTACCACCGCCTTACATATTCCTGCCGCCATAACGTCATGACGTGTTCCGGTTCGGAGGGTATTATCGGTAAACTTACTTTTGCTCGAGGCCTAACATCCGGACCTCAGGTTGGCAACGCACCATTACCATCTTTGGTGTCTCTAGGCGGCGTGAATTTCTTACCCTCAGGAAATCCGTTTGCTTGTTTGCCTTCCTATAACATAAAAAAAGACTACCATAGTACTTTTTACTCTGTTTTTTGTTTTGTTGTGTTGTTTATTACAATTGTTGTAGGTTCAATATTATGTTAATGAGTTAAACTGTTAAATATAAAGTTGTTAAACTCAACGTATTTTTATTTTAGCATTTGCCCTGTGCTTGGGATAAATTTTCTATAAATTTTTAAAAAAGAAACTGTTAAACTCAGTATCTTACTCAAAGACAAATAATTAATTAGTCCTCAGGTGGTTTTTTCTCTAGATATTCCGGAACGATATAGTAACTTATTAGCCGTTTTTTAAATAACTTACTTTTAAAATATATTTAAATTGTTTGTAGTAGTGATTAAATTTCTTTAACAAAAAACCTATTAACGGCTCTTGCTAATTCAATGAAGTGTATTGTTATATAATCAATTTATTACGTGTAGTTAGGTATATTACGTACGTCACTATTTTTTTCAAAATAATTAAAATTAAAAAAGTATCTTCACGCCCATATCCCCGAAGATGTAGGCAGAGGCACAACCAGGGTACCCACGACTAGCCGAAGATACTAAGTCCCACAATGTGATAGGTGGCAAGCCTATCGCCAACCGGGCACATATCCTATCCCGAGCAACATTTTTAATTATTAGAAAATTGGAAAAAACCCAATTTTCTTTTGTTGCCCGACCCGGGACTCAAACCCGGGACCTCATGCAGTCAAATCCAACAACTGAACCGCTAGACCACAGAGGCGATAGAATTAAAATGATTTTTTATAAATGCTAATTTTGTAAGAAGGTACTGCGAAGGTAAATCTATATACATAAAAGTAAGTCGGATTTTCCTTCCTGACGCTATAACTCCAGAACGCACGAAACGATTTCCACAAGTTTACATTCGTTGGAAAGGTCTCGGGCTCCGTGATGTTTATAGCAAACAAAATTTGGGAAAAATTTAGACAGAAAAGCAGGTAAACAGGGAAAATAATTGTTCACATATAGCGCCACCTCTGATACATAGCATACATACATACAAACCTATATGGTTTTGCATGGTGGTGGAGTAGATGGCGCCAGTACGTTGTGTGTGAGTATAATACCATCTGGTTGCGAAACGGATTTCGCCGGGTCGTTTAGTTTAATATATTCATTGTCTTATATCCTTTGGTCCAAGTTCGTAGATTGACATATTCGGTCATTCAAAAATTTAATATATTGTACCCGGATGGCCTTTAAGGCGTTACTTGGTACTTTTATTTATACCGATATATTTATACCTAGATACAAATTATATGCGTCGATAAAGGACTCCCAAAATTTCGCTACCGGACTTGAATGCTCAGTAGCTCAAATGGTTTGAGCAAGGGCTTGAAACGAAAGAGTACAGGTTAATGGGGGCGAATTTTTTTTCTTTAAATTATGTAGAAATAGTTTAATTTTACTCTCTGGAGATATAAACCGCATACATTTGTGAAAAAAAAGAAGTCATTAACAAACACTTGAGTATAAGAACGATTACGTCAAATAGTGTCACAAAAGTTGGGAGTTATATTTACATACTAGCTGACCCGACAAACTTCGTACCGCTTGACATTGATAGCTACTTACAGTTTGTGTGGGAAAAATTAAAGTATTGCTTTTTCTATTTTCCCTGCAATTTTCCCAGTTTATTAATGTGAACACAACGAAAAATAAGTAGAATTTTTTTTCCATTCGTTCACAAGTGATGCATAGACCAACGGAAATAGGATTTCATTTTTATGTATGAGAAAGACGATACTGATTCATATTAATAAAAAGCTAACATTGCTACGGTGCCGTTTGTACCTAAGATGTAGAAAGATATAACTAATCTTTGGTTAAATTAAAATTCTAAATTACTTTACTAATGTCTAAAATCATAATCTTATCGTTTTAAAGACTAGACCAATTATTCAATAACAAATTTAAATGGAAACCCGCTCATTTTCTAAAGTTCATAATGATTTTGAATAAGGAAATATCCTACAGCTTTTTTCTGTTTCTCAGGTTATTTTTAATACTATATCTATGACTTTTGTAATATTTGTTTTTGTATAAAAACTTACCAACCACAAATATTTAAATAAATGATAGTCAAATAAAGAAATAAAATGTTTTAAAAAATTATCTTCACACATAGTCAGAGGCATAACCAGGGCTCGTCGACTAACCGAAGACACTAAGTTCCACAATGTGATGGGTGGTAAGCCTATCGCCAAGCGGTCACATATCTAATCCCGAGCAACCATTTTTTTTAATTAGAAAATTGGAAAAACCACATTTTCTTTTTGTTGCCCGACCTGGAAATCGCACCCGGGACCTCATGAAGTCAAGTTTAACACCTGGACCGCTAAACCATAGAGGCCATTAATTTTCTGTAATAACAGAGGCAAATAAGCAGGAAAAAATCCTGATTGAAGATGGAAGGCTACCAAAATGCCTTTGTATATGTGTATTCTTAAACATGTTTCTTTTTAACGACTCCAAAAACAAGGAGTGTATCAATTTGGCTATAAATTATTTAGTCACGCGATCGTTCGGTCAAGAACGAAGAGATTACATTGGCTCTTTTTTGGAAAAGTAGGTCACGATTTCGAGGTGGTCCCAGATGACGGTCCGACTAGTGGTTGTTAAGTTTTGCTTAACAATGTCTTAAGTTTCATCTTAATACACATTCATTCATTCATTCATACGGTACATAAAAAATATGCATTATTATTATTGACAAGCTGAGCCGACAGACGTTATCCTGAGCCCTTGCCATGAATTTACGGCTTGACAAGTTGACTATACTTGCTACCGTTTCTGTACATTATTTGTATGAAAACTTTAACAGCGCTATTATTGTATGTCAACTCATGCTAAAGGCTCTGTCGACGTACTAAGTATTGATTTCGTTTTTCGTATGCATCTTGTCCTGGCTATTATAGCTAATACGACAAAAAAAACAAACTTTAACACGAGAGGCGATGACCCAGGGAGACAGCTATTCATTTTTATATAGAAGAGGATATAAGATATTTAAAGCAACAGCCAAATTTTTAAAAACTGTTCGGAATCGATAACACTTTCGATCTATAAAAAAAAAACAATTTGTATTTGTTATCTGATGCAAAATAGAAGATGCAGGGTTATAACGTAAACAAATTATAAAACTGTTTCCCATCGACCTTATCGCATTAGCAGGCTGGTGACGTCATAACTGGTACTAGGTACGACATAACATGACAACAAGTCAAGCATTATTGCAGACTATTTTAAATGAATGTATATAAAAGTAAACATTACAATTTGGTAATTATATTTAAAATGCATTATCATTTAAGCCTTTACCCCTTATAATAAAATTTGGCCTGTCCTTTCAAAGTTACCCTATATATACTTAGAAGTAATTTTGTCGAGCACTCACTAAACTAATTTCAAGTTGTTGCTGTCTTTCTAAACTAAAGTAATAAGAATAAACAAAAAGTTTTAGTGTTATCAGATTAGTCTTGACACGACATTTCTAAAAACGTTTAATCTATCACTCGGAAAACTTTGATTAAAAACATCACAGTTTTACATGTCCGGACTAACCTTACATGTCTAAAATGTTCTATCTCGCTTTTTTAGTTTAATTTGATAACGATAGCAAAGATCTGAAATAAGTTTAGTTTGTGAACAGTAGAATCATTACCACTGTTCTAACTGAGAATCTTGAACTTTTTTTTGAATTTATACTTTTTCAGTATTGACGCTGACCGCATTCGTAACAGTGAGATCCGAGAAAGAGTGGGATTGAAAGAAAGTATTGGTGTTAAAATGCGAAAGGGCATGCTCAATGCGAAAGGCAATGCAAGGGCATGCGAAAGGGCAAAGACAAAGCATATATACAATGCGAATGTGGATGGATGTAGGTACCCGGGGAGACCAAGGCTGACATTTCACGATCAGATCAATCGGATATTATCCGAGGGTGGTGTCAAGAGTCTCCCAAACCGGCGTGTTTGTAGGAATGGGTTATGAATGTGAAGGAAGCAAGACAGGTTTGTCAGGATCGTGAGGTCTGGCACTCGATACTCTCTGCCTACCCCGTAAGGGACTTGGCGTGAAGATATGTGTGTGTATGTATGTATGTACTTTTTCAGGCGCGTTATGAAAAAATATTAAGAGTGAAATTTTAAGATGCAATAATTGTTACACAAAAGTAACATGAAGATGCCTAATTAAGAAACATGGTTTTACATACACACGTGTTTTAGCTTCAAGCAAGTGGATAGTATAATATTTTTCGTTATAGTTTTTTTATGTTTTTTTTTTGAAAAAAAAAGTATCTTCACGCCCATATCCCCGAAGAAGTAGGCAGAGGCACAACCAGGGCACCCACGACTAGCCGAAGATACTAAGTCCTACA
Organism: Calephelis virginiensis; assembly: GCA_002245475.1. Lineage (NCBI taxonomy): Eukaryota > Metazoa > Arthropoda > Insecta > Lepidoptera > Riodinidae > Calephelis > Calephelis virginiensis. The sequence goes on from NJDC01004300.1 coordinate 189,377, forward strand.
ATGTGATAGGTGGCAAGCCTATCGCTAACCGGGCACATATCCTATCCCGAGCAATTTTTTTTTATTATAAAAATTGGAAAAACCCAATTCTCTTGTTGTTGCTCGACCCAGGAATCGAACCTGGGACCTCATGCAGTCAAGTCCGACAACAGAACCGCTAGACCACAGATGCGATTTTTAAATGCCGTAATCAAGTTAAACTTCTGACGCGCGTACATAAGTCCACGCACCCGTTTTTTTTAACCTTCCTTTAACCTTCTCCTGGCGATAGCTAACACAACAAAAAAATAAGCAAAATAATTGGTCTACACACTGAAGCGTTTTTGTTGTGTTGTGTTGACTAGCTGAGCTGACAGACGTTGTTTTTTCCTAAATACTTAAAGTGTATATTTTTTTTCATTTAAACCTTCCCCTAACCATAACTAATACAAAAAGAAAGAATTAACAAAATTCGTCCCTCTGTTCACACGTGATACTATATCCAAGGAAAATAGGAATTCGTTTTTATTTATAAGACTAGCGGCCTTCCCCGGCTTCGCACCGTTATGAAATATACACATAAACCTTCCTCTTCAATCACTTTACCTGTTAAAAAAACCATCAAAATCCGTTGCGTAGTTTTAAAGATTTAAGCATACAAAGGGACATAGGGACAGAGGAAGCGACTTTGTTTTGCACCAATATAGCCTTTGGTGTCTCTAGGCAGCGTGAATTTCTTAACATCAGGAAATTCGTCTGCTTGTTTGCCTTCCAATATCATAAAAAAAATATATATCAGATGGCGACGTGGTATTAAAATTAGTGTCCGTTTTTTGGAGTTTTGCTTATTTTAAATTATCAATTATTATATTGTACAACAGTGTTAAAGCAATATATACGTATTTATAACACAGATACAAGGCTTAATCATTTTGATTGTAACGCATTCTCTACGTTCAACATATATACGAGCAGGTATATATAGTAGCTATTTCATAATCGTGGATAACATTATACGAAATGGAATTTTATGTAATGATATACCCAATTATATCAGGTGTTATATTTTGTTTATCGGCCTACTGATACTGGTTTTAAGGGCGTACACATTAATGAAAAAATCGCGTTGAATATTTCCAAGGTAGGAGCCTTGATAAAATATTTGATTATACAAACATAAATAGTTATTATTGTATCGTCGAAAATGTTTTTGTATGTAAACATAGCGTATAAAAAATCTAACGAATTAACTTTTATAGCTGTAGGAAATGAAGAGGTTTATGAACCCATAATACTTTTTTGGTTCTTCGGCTTGTTTTTTTATTTATTTACGGACTAATCATAATACAATATTGAATTGGAATATTGTTTAAAAACCACAATGGTTGTAAAAAATACAACCATACGCATTGATATAAAAAACCATTTCAATGACTAGAAATACCTTAAAGGAATTTGATTAACTTGTCCATTTTTAAGGTCGAAATGCAGCTTAAAATATTCTATCCTAGTAATGTTAAAAATGCGAAAGTTTGTCTATTTGTTTGTTTATTTCTTACTCCTTCACGCAAAAACTGCTGAACCGATTTTTGTGAAATTTGGCACACACATAGAGATTAACTTGGATTAGCACATAGGATGGTTTTTATCCCGAAACAATGTTCCTGTGACCAAGCGGGCAACCAATTATATGAAAATTGATAAAGTTGGCGCGAAGGTATTTTTGATTGAACGAAATGGTTGACGATTAACCGGCAAAGCAGATTTCTTATACTCATCTTTGGTCTTATTTATCACGTTTAGGCAACTTTTGGTCCGCTTTCTTACTTTTCCTATTGGCACATTCTTGGGTTTACTTGTAAGTACTAGAAAATAAGTGACATCAAAAACAAACAATTTTACCGCCTTGTTGGTCGAGTGGCTAGCGTACACGCCTAACTACATCGCCCAACCGCGAGGCTCGGGTTCGATTTCCGACGCGGGCAGGCATTTGTGTGATGAACATTTAAATGTCTGCATTTCCGGGTCTGAGTGTTTATTAAATTTATTCTGGTATCTGTTTAAGTATTTCTATGTATTAGAATCGTCGACTAACACCCATAACACACGCATATAATTTGCTTACATTGGGGCTAGATTCAATTTGTGTTACATGTCCATGGATTTTTATTATTTATTTATTATTATTATTATTATCGTATTTCTAAGTATAAGTAATAATTTTCTGAACTTACTTGAACAAATGATAGAAGACATTGTGTATGTTTTTAATAAACTATCCTATCATATATGGTAGTTTGTTACGTTATTGTAAAGTGTTATCATTTCTTATCTTTCTTGCGCGGGTATTTTGAAAATACACCAGTAGCAATGTATGTGGTTATTTCATCATCAGCTGGTTGATGAAAGCCGATTGCTATAAACTCTTGCTATCACCAGGACTAGGTTGCGCGTAGACAAATTGCCTACTCTTGGTGATTGACTATTAGTTAAATACTATACTACAAATTTATATAATGTATAAATATTAATCAAATTACAGAAATCGAATCTAACCCCAAACTAACCAAATTATATGCTTGTGTTATGAATGTTAGTCAACGACACTAATACATAGAAATACTTAAACATAAAGTAGTATAAATTGAATAAACATCCAGACCCGGAAAAAGACATATACATGTACATCAAACAAATGTTTGCCCCGTCGGGAATCGAACTCGGGTTCTGCAGTTGGTCGGTGGCGTTACGAGTGTACGCTAACTCCTCGATCAACGAGCTGCTGAACGAGTCGGTGCCGTCTTGCTTATATGAATATTTTTTAAACAAATGCTAGATGTCTAGCTACTTAAAAAGGCACCATTACTATCTTAAGTGGTAATAGACTCATGCTTAGTTTTCCGCTTCTATCTATTTGTTTGTTTTTAACTGTTCAGCTAGACATTTTATAAATTAATTAGACGTCCTGCAAAAATGATAGATAAGAATAAATAAATGATTATAATTAAAAGAATACAACTTTTGTAATTAATCGATTAAACAATGTACTTTATTTATTTTGATTCGCTAGTACAGTGCAAAGGAAGAGTTAATGCCATACAACTACTAATCAACCAGTATCACTAAAGTAATACTATTTATCTAATTTTCCCGTTTGTAATATTCCCGTAGTTGGTCCGAGCTCTATTCGAGCTCTATTGCAGAATAGACCATCTGCTTTCCTGCCAGGCAGCTCGTAACAGGCTACCATAGGCTTACCGTCACTAACACCGTGATATCCTACTAGGTGATAGAGTTTCGTAGCGACTCGCCCGGAGTGCTACCACCGCCCTACTTATTCCTGCTGTCATAACCGTTGCCGTTGACGTGTTCCGGTATGAAGGGTAAGGTAGCCGATAAACTTACTTTTGCTCGAGGCCTAACATCCCGGCCTCATGTTGGCAACGCACCATTACCACCTTTGGTGTCTCTAGGCGGCGTGAATTTCTTACCATCAGGAAATCCGTCTGCTTGTTTGCCTTCCATTATCGTAAAACAACATAGAAAATACTACATTTATACAGGCACATACACTAAAATACTACACAGATAATACTAAAGCACTGTAGTGTTTTTAATTACTTACTGTAATATATTAAGAACTTGCATGTTTTAATGTAAAATGAAGATAATAGAACACTTGTTATTTAGTAGCTACTGTGTATAACGTTATCGTTATCGCTAACTTTAAACCTTTATTATTTGTCTGCATCGTTTCTAACATTTCACTCGCGACTGAGGGTCTCTTAACTTATCTAAGCAAAAAATTACAATTAAATCACATATTTTATTACAGTTTAATTGATATTATTATTATGAAGTGCAAAGAATATCTAAACAAGCATCAACGTACTCGGTAAGCATTTTAATTACTGTTAAATAATAATTAAGTAAATAATGAAAATAGTGCGGTCAAGGAGATTGGAACAGGAAAAGTGCTTCAGTTTGTGTCTGGAAACAAGGTTGTATGGAATTTACATTCATGACCAATCTCGTATTCATGAGGCGTAGGGTGGGACTAGTGCACTTAATACAAATAAGCTAGCGGAAACCTACTAAGAAACTAATCTTCGAAGGTCTTCATTGGCTACCTTAGTGTTTGTGAGACATTTGTCGATATTGTATGTTATTCAAAGTTTCCTTGTATTGGTTCGGGTGCTTTGTGTAGAATAGTATCTCCCTGCCATGCCTCTTTGAAATGCAGCCCGTAACAGCTGTCTATGCATGTGCAATTTTGATTTAAGAATAGGTTATAGCCTCTGCAGTCTAGTGGTCCGTCGTCGGACTTGACTTCTTGAGATCCCGCTTTCCATTCTCGGGTCGGGCAAAAGGAAAATAGAAAATGTGTGTTTTCAATTATCTAACGAAAATTACGTTGCCCGGGATTGGATATGTGCCCGGTTGGCGATGGTTGGTTCGCTTGCCACCTATCACATTGTGAGACTTAGTGTCTTCGGCTAGTCTTGGGTGCCTTGTGTGTAAAGATATATTTTTTTATTAATAGCCGATCTAGATATTGTACACAGTAATGAAAAAGATAAGTCCACCACAATGTGATAGGTGGCAAGCCTATCGCCAACCGGGCACGTTTCCAATCCCGACCAACATTTTTTTTCAATTAGAAAATTGGATAAATACAATTTTCTTTATGTTGGCCGACCCGGGATTCGAACCCAGGACCTCATGCAGTCAAGTCCAACACCCGGACCGCTAGACCACAGAGGCAGCTGAATGAATTATAAATAAACGATTAGAGATAGGAAAACTGTCAAAACATGAGAAAAGATCTGGATGAACGCCAGGATGATTATGATGAATTTAAACAGATTAAGAAAACAAACACTAGCGCTTATAGTCACCAAAGATGGTAATAATGCAAAGCCAACTGGAAGTCGAAATCTTTAAGCCACTAGACCGAACGTAATAGTTTTCTCCGTGTCGGTTCAGGTCACCTGTGGTAAAAGACAAGGCAGACCTTTCTGCCAGGCAGTTTGCAAAGGAGCAAAGGTTAAATTAGACACCAACAAGACTGGTGATAGAGTGCGGTGCTGATATTCTCGGACTTGTCCGGGATCCACTGCGTTACCTATTCCTGCTGCCATAATGACATTGTCATGTTCCGGTCTGGAAGGTAGGGTAGCCGGTAGACTTTTACAATTGGCCTAACTCCACGGCCACAAATCAGCAACCCACCAACAATATCTATGCTGTCTATAGGCCACGGTTATTTCTTAACATCGGAAGAGCCGTTGGCTTTTTTTTTTATCTTATAAAAAACTGAGGTCTCCACCTCTACCACCCGCCCAGTAAAAATCTTAAAATATGCAATTTAGTACAACATTCGTTCCTTTGCATCATCTCAATTAGATTGCAGTATATTTATTAGTTTTAAGAAAAGAAAAAGAGAACTGATGACGTGCAAAGGCCCCGGAATCGTACTTGATCTTAATAATTCTTTAATGATTTTCTTATTAGTCGTCCATTAAAACCGGTACAATGCCTTGCATTTTAATTTATTAGCGATGATAATGACCTACTGAGAAACTATTTTATACTGTGTACTAGAAATTTCTTGTTTGTTTGCTTTAGAGGTTCAGTTTTTAAATACAATGCGATGCGTACCTGAAAGTCTTGAAACATAATTGCGTCGTTTCGGTGATACATCTCAAAAGAAATGGAAACATTCAATTAAAATAATTTTGAATATTTTCTTCTTTGACCGCCTCCTTGGTCGAGTGGCAGGCGTACACGCCTAACAACACTGACCAACCGCGAGGCTCGGATTCGATTCCCGACGGGGGCAGGCATTTGTGTGATGAACATTTAGATGTCTGCATTTCCAGGTCTGGGTGTTTATTAAATTTATTCTGGTATCTATATAAGTATTTCTATGTATTAGAATCCATAACACAAGCATATAATTTGCTTACTTTGGGTGTAGATTCAATTCGTGTAAATTGTTGTCCAGGGATATTTATTATTATTATCTACGACTACGACATTGACCCGTCAAGACACTAGAAAATGTTGATATGAACAGTATGGGAACCGTTCCGGGTTCGATATCCGGGTCGAGCAACAAAAATAAAATGCGTTTTTTTTAATTTTTAATATAAAACAACATTGCCCGGGATTGGATATGTGCCCGGTTGGCGATAGGCTTGTCACCAATCACATTGTGGGACTTGTCTTTAGCTAGTCATTGGTACCTTGATTGTGCCTCTGCCAACTGTTTCGGGTATATGTAAAGATACTTGTCACAAGTACAAGTATTTGAAATGTGTAGACCCTAAAAAATGTTGTGCAATATTACACCATATAGTCCAAAAACGAATTTATTTAATTGACACGAGATAGCATTGCACCACATTTATAAGGTAGGTATTTAGACACCGGTTGTTAACGACTCCTTAGAGGAAGAGGTTATCGTTTTGTCTGTACGTTTGTTGTGTTATTATTTGGCCATTAACGAATAAACTTTGACGGTTAAGTCATTATACATTGGTGATCTCAGATGTTATCCTTACTCTAACAATATAAAACTGACGAGTTAGTTTGTTTTTTCTTTGTTTGCTTGAACGGGCTAATCTCAGGAACTACAGATCCGATTTGAAACATTCTTTCAGTGTTAGATAGCCCATTTATCGAGGAAGTCTAAAGGCTATATACTCGTATCATAACTCTAAAACCAATAGGTGCGTAGTACCGAATAAGAATGTTTTAAAAAGGGAGATTTTTTTCTTATTTTTTTCATACCAACTGTTAGTTGTTGTTAATGTCAAGCGATACAAAGTTCGCCGGATCGGTTAGTTTTATATATGAATACAATTGCGTTATTTCACTTATTTTATTAAAAAATAATGTAAAGTAACAATATTAGCCAACCGGTTTTGCTTTTACAGCATCTTCAGGGCTGTGGTAACTTAATGTATAGTCTATATCTATGTTTATACTAATACTATAAAGAGGAAACACTTGATTTTTTGTTTGTTTGTTTGTTTGAAATGGAAAGGGTCCGAAACTACTGCATCGATTTCAAAAATTCTTTCACCTTTAGAATGCTACATTATACCTGAGTGACATTGGCTTTTTTTCATCAAAATCGGTGCGGTAGAATCCAAGTTACGCAGGTGAAACTCGGTGAAACTGCTAGTCTCATATAAATTAATGAAATCACGGTATGTGGTTTTTTATTTATACTTAAAAATGTATATTATTTTGTATATCTAGTTGATAAATCCATTTCATTAAAATTAGAGTTGGTTCTTGTTTTTTATTACTTATCAAAGTAAGCAGAGCCGCCTGTTTCGTAACAGTCAGTTACAATATTAACGAATTTTTTTTAACCTATTACATAAATTATGAATTGGAGTCGGCCCTGTAAGTTTCCATTAAAATTATACGGAGATTACTCGGAAAATATCTAATGCTAACAATTTAATACCAACGTCATATAGATTATACGCATATCATTATTTGCGGTCAAAGAGTCATTTATTGTCTGGGGAAAATGGCGGATGTGGTAACTAATACGTTAAGTCGTAGTTAAAGTAAAAAAACTATGCTAGAATATATAAATAGATTCCTTTTTGTGCATGTGGAAGTTATTAGCTGGTATCCCTTTGCTACACATTGTTAAGGTAGTTTAGGTATGAAAATAAATCAAGGAATAATGTAATTAATTTTGTTATATTAGGTAAGGGTAAATCTTCAAGTGAAATAATACTTCATGACAATTGTTTATCTCGGTGGGCGTTTCGAGGAGATTGTGATGGTACCCTACTGTCTGCCGACTAAAACTCCATGCTGTCATGTTTTAGACATGCAGCTGTGGGATTAGTTTTTTTTATAACGGACTAGTTGTCCCGGTGAACATCTTGCCACCCGTGCAGTTTGTATGAAAAAAATTAAAATGTTGTTTTTCCTAGTTTCTTCGCAGTTTTTTTTTATTATCTTTTAATTCTTTCCGGGACTTGAGCAAATTATTCAAAATCATATCGGTTCAGCCTTTCACGACTTTTAGCGAGATTAACGAATAGCAATTGATTTTTATATATAGATAGATGTAGGATTTCGTATATTAAGAATTGACCTGTCATCTTAGCTTTTGCACAGTGGAAGTATAGGTTAAAAATGGCTCAGTACAATCGCCTCTGTGGTCTAGCGGTCCGGGTGTTGGACTTGACTGCATGAGGTCCCGGGTTCGAATCCCGGGTCGGCCAACACAAAGAAAATTGGATTTTTCCAAATTTCTAATAAAAAATGTTGGTCGGGATTGGAAATGTGCCCGGTTGGCGATAGGCTTGCCACCTTTCACATTGTGGGACTTAAGTGTCTTCGGCTAGTCGTGGGTGCAATTAATAATTTAGGCCCAAGAGTTTCCCTCAGGGAAAAGTTTAAAGAAATAAAAATTCTAACAGTGACTTCTCAATATATTTTGAAAACTTGATATATGTCTATAAAAATATAAGTTTGTTTAAGAAAAATTGTGATGTACATGCTGTAAACACAAGGAATAAAAACAATCTTGTTGTGCATAAGTCTCGTCTCCACAGAATCAGTTATTCTTTCATGGGCCAATGTATACGTTTTTACAATAAACTTCCCGAGCATATTAAAGACTTACCATTTAATAAATTTAAAAAATGTATTAAGATAAAGTTGTATGGTAAGGGTTATTATAAGATTTCAGAATATTTAGAAGACAGAAATGCTTGGGATTAATTGCTCCTCATGCCAATCTCATTATTTGTGAATGTAATAAACTTTTGTAAATTAGATTTATAAGAAAAAAGACAAGCCCGCTGAGTTTCTTTCGCCGGATCTTCTCAGTGAGTGGCCGCGTTCCGATCCGGTGGTAGTTTTTAGAATTATATAGACGCGTTACAAGAATCTGTATATGGATCTACGTAATAAAAGCTATTTTAAATTTGAATTTGAATTTGCCTTGGTTGTACCTCTGCCTACCTCTTCGGGGATATGGGCGTGAAGAAGATACTCTCATTACAAACTAAACCATTGCTGGTACAGTGGTGTTAAGCAAATTGTCTGGGTAACGATTCAATGCCCTATTTATTCTGTTGGCAGGATTACATTGTTTGACATTCTCGTGTTCCGGTCCGGAGGATGGGATCGCACATTTGGATTAACAGACCACCTACAAGGCAGCGATTCGCCTATAATATTTATCTACGAGTATATCCTGGTTGTCTCTTGCAAGAGTATATTTCTTAACTGTTTTATTATACGAAAAAAAAACTTGTCAAATCGAACTATAAATCACCAACTGTCAAATTTGTATTCCCTCATTTGCAAAATTAAGTGGTTTTTAATCGACGTCTAAACAGGGGAATATAAAGTGTACTATAGTGGTGTCTATTTCATGTTGCCGGAAATGTAATAAAATCGAGGTTATGTATAAAATTGTAGGCAAATAAATATTTTTACGCAATATACATAATTTAGAGGTCAACGAATGAAGCTGATAATTATATTCGAGATTAGATCTGTTCTTATACGTACATTGATATTTAAAAAAATGTAATAGTGTAAATGTGTTTTTGGTAGCAATAGACCAACTAAATGATAATAATCCAAATAGTAATGATGTGGAGTTTAAAAATAGCGGTATATTAGAAGAAGCCTAAGATATATTAGAAGATATATTAGATATATTAGAAGGCTAGAAGAAGCCTTTTTGCTATTGTGTTGATTCAAAGTTTTTTTTCATCCAAAAACATTATCTTTAGAAGACAGTGCCGGTCTTTAGCAATCCGAATAATCAAAGAGGCAATGGAGTTTTAGCGCCATCGTGAATGAAGCTGGTCGTAATTTTTTCATTATTATAGAATTTCGTATTTATACTGAGTGGAATCGGTTAATTTAGCCGGGAATTAGATTAATTTTGTTCAGTGAAAGTGCACAAATGAAATAATCATGAAGAAACTAGTGTATCGTCTATTTTCTCGCTGCCGTGAAATCTCACTAGATGAGCTTGAGTAACGAAGCCACCGCTTTACTCAAGACCCTGACCTGACATGACTTTGTACATAGTGACTAATGACTGTATATTGTATAAGAATTAACTAACTTGACATTGGCAAAGTAGTCGTAAAAAACGATCGAAAGCCAAATTTATAAAAGAAGAAGAAGTAGTAATATCTTCGTTCTAGTATATAAAATGTCTGCTAATTACTGGTGGTATTTATTAGATCTTATAGTATTATGTAATAATTTGTTACGTCGTAACAATACTATGGAGTATTATTATATACAATGACAATAATTATAAAGAAACCTATGGAAATTATTTTGCTCCCGGACCATGGTTGAGGACCGTAACCTATCTGCAGATAGAATAGAATATATAAGAGGCACTTGTGACGAGTCTATTTAATACTAAAACTACCACCGGATCGGAACACGGCCACACACTGAGAAGATCCGGCGGGAAACTCCGAGGGCTGTCTTTTTTTCCTTATTCTATACAAATTTATTATTACATCACACATAATTACTAGTAAGAGGTTGGTATGAGGAGCAATTAATCCCAATCACTCTAATCCGACAGATATTCAGCAACGGTATAGTAACCTTTTTTTATACAATTTAACTTTGACACATTTTTGAAATTTATTTAATGGCAGGTCTTCATAAAATCGGGAAGTTTATTATAAAACCGTAGACATTGGCCTATAAAAGAATGACTAACTCTGTGGAGACGGGACCCATGACGGGAGATGTTTTGATTTTCCCTCTACTTGCCAATTGAAACATAAAAAAACTCTTCTATTTAAGGTATTTCTGTAATTCTTCAATCCCTGGTCTTCCGTGTTATTAATAAACAACGACCTTAGTACTCCAAGGCTCAGAATGGTATTATAGTCTATATTATACTGTGATACAGAATATTATATCAACTTAACTTTACTCTTACTTTTGTTAATTTATTAATAAGACGGGAGGATTGCGGGTTAAGGTACTCCGAAGATGAATGCCATCTGGAGTATTATTAAGATTATTACTAGGATTAAGTCCGATACGCACCTTTTTAAGGACTTTATATTAATTTCTCGCCAGCACCAATTTATTTCTAAATCTTTACCTAATCCTAAGACCTTTCACTTATCCAAATCTAAATCGAAATGTATGTATTACGTCAATTTTGATGAATATTCACTACACACAAACTAAGAAATTTATTTCTTTTATTATTTAAGTAGGTATCTAAGGATTATAACTCTGTCCCAAGGGAGATGTTCACTAATGAATATATTGTTGATGTCTTTAAGGAAATAGTGAATAGGTATTAATTTTCATTATTTTTTTGAGTTACTTTAACGTTAATGTTTTGTTTATTTACGGCCATTTCAATAAATTATCTACAGTTAGAGATAAGCCGGCTAGAGTTTTGTTGCTGAGATATGTTTGTTAATTAATGAAAAATAACAGTGGTTGTCTGGTTACTGATCTAAAGTTGCCCTATTTCTTTGATAGGTTACTTGAATTCGCCGATAGATGTCATACTCAATGATTCAATTGTAGTCTGAAATTACAGGTAACACTTGGATCAGTAGGTTTACGCTCGAATCTCGAATTCACGCAAATTGGCAATTGGAATCCGATATGTGATTTTAGATGCTCTTGAACACAATACTAGCAAATTATTAACAATAATTAACATTAAACAATCATTTACGATATCTTTAATCATTAATAATTATAATAATTAATAATCATTCGTAACAGTGAGATCCGAGAAAGAGTGGGATTGAAAGAAAGTGTTGGTGTTAAAATGCGAAAGGGCATGCTCCGCTGGTTCGGTCATGTGGAAAGAATGACAGATGAAAGATTGACAAAGCAGATATACAATGCGAATATGGATGGATGTAGGTACCCGGGGAGACCAAGGCTGACATTTCACGATCAGATCAATCTTATATTATCCGAGGGTGGTGTCAAGAGTCTCCGAAACCGGCGTGTTTGTATTAAAAGGGTTATGAATGTGAAGGAAGCAAGACAGGTTTGTCAGGATCGTGAGGTCTGGCACTCGATACTCTCTGCCTACCCCGTAAGGGACTTGGCGTGAAGATATGTATGTATATATGTATTTACGATATCTGATTCTTTGAATTTCTGGAACTAAATATTCATTGATTTTATGATATTGGAAGGCAAACAAGCAGAAGAACTTCCTGATTGTACGAAATTCATGCCGCCTAGAGACACCAAAGGTAGTAATGGTGCGTTGCCAACCTGAGGCCGGGATGGATGAGCAAAAGTAAGTTTACCGACTTCTTTGTCCTCCGAACCGGGACACGTCAACGGCAAGCGCTGACTTTATGGTGGCCGGCATAGGTGAGGCGTTGGTACCAATCCGGGCGAGTCATTACGAAACTCTACCATGTAGTCAGATGTCACGGTGTTAGTGGCGATAAGCTTATGCTTGCCTTTTACGAGCTGCCTGGCACAGGAAGGCAGATGGTCTATTCTAAAAAGAAGCCCGTACCAATACGGTAAATGATAATACTAGCGAGTATTGTATTTAAGAGTACAAAATGCCCAAATTCGATTCCAAATTTCAACTACAAATCGAGATTCAAGAGTAACCCTACTATTGTCACCAAATGACAGCGTCATAAGATCAGATTGCGCTAAAAAAATATTTTTTTATCACACGAATAAATGCATGTTTAAACTATTTTTTGGTTATCTTTTATTACGTAGGAAGTGATACTACATTCGTTTGGCATAGATCTGAAATAAAGATCTAGAGGTACAAGGTAAATTACCGGTTGTCGCAGTTTTAATGCCTCTTTTGTAATTATTATTATATTTAAGAATTCAAGTGCGTATGAATACCGGTTTTCAGGGTCATTTAAAGTAATAGCGTCTGATCCCGAAATGGTCCCATATGAATTTTATCAGTATCCTGCTAGTAGGTTTTTAAACGACTTTGAAAAAAGGACGAGGTTCTTAATTTGAATGTATGTTTTTTAATTTTTTTTCTTTTGATGTCGGTTATGCGATTACTCCGTCAATGGTGGTGATTCTGCTGTTCACAAACTAAACTTATTTTGAATGCATGCTATCTTTCTCAAATGAAACAAAAACAAAAGAGATGGAACAGTTTAGACGTGTCAGATTAGTGCGGACATGTCTAATCGTGATGTTTTTAATCAACCTTTTCCGAGTAATACGTTAAACGTCTGTAGAAATGACGTGTACGGTCTAATTTGACAGCACTAAAAGTGTTCTGTCTCCTTCTGTTACTTTAGTGGAAAGAAGACAGGGATAACTTAAAATTAGTTTAGTGAGTGCGCAACAAAATTACCACCAATAGCCAACCGATAATAATGCGTTTTTTAAATATAGATCATTATTCCGAAATGGTCCGAAAATAATTTTATTTTGATCCGACTAGTGGTTTTTTTTTAATAATTAATAATGCATAATTTTTTCACCTATCGTCAAGATAAGTGAAATTGAAAGATAAGATTAAGTATAATTTAAAAATTGCTGCTAGGATGTTGATAAAATGTATGTGGTACCATTTCTAGAACCATGTGCTACCTTTCGAAAGAAGAATTGTCAAATTGCGACGTGGTATCAACCCAATGAAGAAGTTGGAGTAGGTTGTTGCAGTTTCGCTGCGCTTAATTATGAGTTATACTTAAAAATGTAAAATAGGAAAAAAATTCTCACTTAAAATTGTTAAATTTTTCTTCATTATGAATTTTATTTAACTTTATGCACTACTAGCTGTTGACCGCGGCGTCGCCCGCGTGGTCAATGGTCCCACAAGAATATTTTTTCGAAATAAAAACTGTCCCATGTTTTAGTGCAAAATACCCTCTATGTGTGTGCCAAATTTCATGAACGTTGGTTTAGCAGTTTTTGCTTAAAGGAGTAACATATAAACATTTGAATTTATTATATTAATAGGATTAAGTTTAACTCAAAAGCCACATGTCGGATCACGGTAAAATTGATATGTGTCCACCTCGTAATCATGAGCTATCTTTCTAAAAAAGAACCATCAAAATCAGTTTGCTATTGACCGAGTAATATGGTAGCAATACAAAGAACTGAAAGTCGATTTGAGAGCTTCCGCCCTTTTGGATTCGGTTAAAATAAATAAATGATTCAATCATCATCATCAGTATTCACAGAGTCAACTTGGAAGTAGAGACTCTGCATAATAGAAATGATGAATTTTTATGGAAATCTGCTGTTCGGCAAGATTTTGGGAGAAAATGGCAACATTCATCTCTTATAATAGGATTTTTAGTAGTTATAAATACAAGTATGTCTTATTTTATCGCCTCTGTGGTCTAGCGGTCCGGGTGTTGGACTTGACTGTATTAAGTCCTGGGTTCGAATCCCGGGTTGGCCAACATAAAGAAAATTGGATTTTTCCAATTTTCTAATTAAGAAAAAAAAGTTGGTCGGGATTGGAAATGTGCCCGGTTGGCAATAGGTTTGCCACCTACCACATTGTGGGACTTAGTGTCTTCGGCTAGTCGTGGGTGCCTTGGTTGTACCTCTGCCTACCTCTTCGGGGATATGGGCGTGAAGATACTAGTATGTCTTATTTTTAAAGAGCTTTTTGAGTTTTATTTTGATTACATCCATAATTAGTAACTTGATTAGTTATATTTGATGTTATTGTTTTCAACCAATTATGAATCATTTTTATTACCGTGTTTTGGCACTTATCACATAATTATACAAACAAATTATACATACTGGGGTTTTTATTTCTTCATTAAATAATTTATTAATGCAAATTTTAAGTGATATTATGATTAATCAATAAATGTAAGCACATGACCGTCTCGATGGTCGAGGGGCTAACGTAGACACCTAACTCCACCGACCAACCACGAGGCTCGATTCCCGATGGGGGCAGGTATTTGTGTGAATTAAATGTCAGCGTTTCCGGTGATGAAATTTCCGGGTCTGGGTGTTTTCAAAAAATATTCCGGTATGTATTAAAATCGTTGACTAACACCCATAACACAAGCACGTAATTTGCTTCCTGTGGGGTTAGATCAATTCGTGAAACTTGTCCAGCGATATCTTATATATATATAAATCTTGTGTCACGATGTATGTTGCCGATTAACTCCAAAACTACTGAACCGATTTCAATAAAATTTACTTAAAAGATAGGATAGTTATCATCTCAATTATTCACTTAAGTCGTGAATGTAAACGAATAAAATGTATTAATTAATTGTTTCCCGTAAAGGTAACCAGTAAAGGTTAGTTTTATGAAGTATGTTCATTCATCCGAGGGTGGTGTCAAGAGTCTCCGAAACCGGCGTGTTTGTATTAAAAGGGTTATGAATGTGAAGGAAGCAAGACAGGTTTGTCAGGATCGTGAGGTCTGGCACTCGATACTCTCTGCCAACCCCGTAAGGGACTTGGCGTGAAGATATGTATGTATGTGTATGTATGTTCATTCATCGATAAAATTCTTCAATGTTGTTTGACATCTAGGTTGCAAATACAACCAGTAGAAGACTCTGTGTTCTGTTTCTTAGAATATAAATTCTATTACTTTTCGAACAATCGATCAATACTTTATTTTACATTTTAACCTGACTCGACAGACGTTCTATCTATACTAATATTATAAAACTGAAGAGTTTGTTTGTTTGAACGCGCTAATCTCAGGAACTACTGGTCTGATTTGAAAAATTCTTCTAGTGTTAGAAAGCCCATTTATCGAGGAAGGCTATAGGCTATAATATCGTCACGCTAAGACCAATAGCAGCTGAGCACCAACGAAAAATGTTACTAAATCGGGAGAAGGACATAGGCTACTTTTCTAAAATTATCTATCTTATCTAAAATTTCAACGGGTAGCGTTGGAGTGCTAAATATTAAATAAATAGACTACGCGGGCGAAGCCGCGGGAAACAGCTAGTTTTTATAGTTTACAATTTATTTATAGTTAACAAATTCGCTTGTACACAATATCACTTGTACACTCACTTGTACACATTTGCAAAACACGATTTTTTTGTTGAATTCAACTGATCCGCCTAGAGGTTTTTGAGTAATTTGCATAACGTTTTGTTTATGTTGCCAGGAGAAGGTTCAAAAATGCAGGCATTGTCAAAACTAGACTAGGATGTTGATTAAATTTATGTGGGATCACCTCAAAATCATTTTCTGTCTTTTCAAAAAAAAAAAATTTAATCGCAACGTGGTTCCTAATGAAATATGTAGTCTGTTGTAAAATATGTGAAATTCTCATATGTAAGAAGTGAACCTTCAAAAAAAAAGACTGTTTTTTATTATTATAAACAAAAAAATCACATCGCAAATTACAGATATTTTAAATACAGGCCATTTAAGGATATTTATTTTGTTTCCTAAACAGTTGATCACATTTATTGCAGTTTTTAAATATATTTACATCTAAGATAAATCGAATTTTCATATTTTTCTTCTAAGCATTTAAAAATTAAGCTAAAAACAAAAAATCATAACATCATTTTCAAAATGCATGCAAAGGACCACTGCTTGTGTACGCATAAAAAAATTTTCGCAGCAAAAATAACAAAAGTTTATTTGAATCATTAAAAAAGTTAAGTTTTTTACAAAGAAACAAAATGTATAATAAAACTGGATGACACGACTCACGTCCTCTTCTAAATTTTTATTCGTATGAAAGGTTCATATGAATATCCTGACAATATTCAACTCAAAAAAAATTGTCCTTCTGTTTATACCTAATGCGATGACCAAGGGATACAGTTATTATTTTTATATACAAGATGAATATATGCACAAATAAATAAATAGTATAATAGTCGCCTCTGTGGTCTAGCGGTCCAGGTGTTGGAATTAACTTCATGAGGTCCTGGGTTCGATTACAGTCGGGTTACAGAAATAATATGTGGTTTTTCCAATTTTCTAATAAAAAAAGTTGTTCAAGATAGGATATGCGCCCGGTTGGCGATAGGCTTGCCACCTATCACACTGTGGGACTTAGTGTCTTCGGCTAGTCGTGGATGCCCTGGTTGCGCTTTTGCCTACCTCTTAGGGGACCTATACCCATGATGTCAGCTAGCTTGAAGATATACCGGTTGGTGACAAGAATCGCTAGAAGAGGCCAGTTATGGCCACAACATAAACTTATTTCCACTGTCTTTACTGTCGCTTGCTCGTTTTATTGACTTTAAAACCACAAAGAAGTTTTCACTTCAATAGAGCCACCAAGTTTGATCATGTCAGCAGTGCTCATGTCTACTCCTGCAGCCTTTCGAATTGTCTGTGTGACGATAAATCTCCAGATTATCTATCACTACATAGTATTAAACAAAGTCGCTTCTTCTGTCCCTATGTCCCTTTGTATGCTCAAATCTTTAAAACTACGCAACAGATTTTGATGCGGTTTTTTTAATAAATAAAAGGATTGAAAAGGAAGGTTTATATGTATGTTTTATACCCGTGCGAGGCCGGAGCGGGCCGTTAGTCTATTATAAAAATGAATAACCATTTCGCGTGGTCATCCCATCACGCCTTAACGGATGGACCAATTCTGATAATAATTTATTGTTGTGTTAGTTATTCCCAGGAGAAGGTTCTTTTGAAAAGAAAAACTGGGAAAATTGCAGGGAAAATGAAAAAAATGCTTTAAATCCGTACATACTGTTAGTAGCTCTAAATGTCAAGCGATACGAAATTCGCTAGGTCGGCTAGTATAAAATCTAGTTTTTAATTTTTCAAATAGATACAAATAAATTCTGCTTATTAAAAAATCTCACTGGGCAAGTCTCCACAATTCGAAATGTTTTAAAATCATATGGGCGCTCGTTTCACCTTGGATACTACAAAGTTGTTTAATTAGCTAAGAACAGCATTTTTATATGTATTAAATGCTACTTGTTTGTGTTATTTTTGTATTATTTGGATTCATTTTATGTTTATCTTTTTATTTAATCAATTACTGCGTATATAATGCAATTTTTCTAATTTTTTCAGATGAAATGGTTTCAGGAAGCGATTGGTTTGTTTTTTGTGTAAAATACGTGGGTGGATCCAAAAATTCTAAGCCCGACCAAGAATATCTTGTATCTTGCTGATTTTATGTACGCGTATTTAACCATTTACATAAAAAATAATAGTTCATTAATTCTTTCA
>NJDC01004301.1:0-47064 GCA_002245475.1 Calephelis virginiensis
TTTCATAGATGCGAAATTGCCCTTTTTTGGTGCAACACCTGACGGATTAGTTGAAGACAATAACGTAGAAATAAATTTCCACATAAAGTGTGAGGCGCAATTCCGATCCGGTGGTAGTTTATGAAAATGTCAACGCTCTAATACTACTTGTATGGTTCACGTAAATAAAGTTTTTTCTGATTCTGATTCTGAAAGGGTATAAGACAGGTATATCAAAAACTATAAGATATAAATATTCAAATACAATAAAAAACTTGGTACAACGAGGTATCAACTGTTAGGTCAACTGCATGTTTCGGAGGGAAAAACGTGTATTCTTACCATTTGGTCTGGAAAACATCATCCACATAGAATATTTTGAACAAGACAACGAATTTTGGAGAAATGATTTTTTTTATGAAAGCCCTTTCGCGTGAAGTCGTTGATGCCCGTTATGTTAGAGGCATGCCATTAAAGGACATCGTACTAAAAAGAAGATAATCGTAAAGAGTTAACAGTTCTTAGGAAACAGACTGAACAAAGCAATATTATTAGCCCACACCAATACCTAGGTTTGTATTGGTGGTGGCAGCTGGTGTTATCGGAATTTTGAATCTTATACTATTATTTTTAAAAATTATGGTGGGTTTCAACAGTTGTTTTGTCTTTTCAACACTACAATAAAAGACTTAATTACATAATATATCCATGTTATTATTTCTACGTCATGAATACCGATCTAAGTCAAAGGAAATCAAAACATGATTGTTTATGTGAATGTGACATGTCAACTCTTCATTGAGACAATAAACAATATTAATATTACGATATATATTCTGTTAATAATAATTTAGTGATCCGTTTTTTCACTTTATGACTCAAAGACAAAGAAGAAGGAAGTTCTTAATTGTTAAAGTAAAATCATAAGGCTGTTATAATTGTAATGTATATTGATAAGGTATAAGACAATATATATTTTATGTGTTTTGAGATTTCGGCCACATGGGGTTAAAATACAAGAAAAAAAGTACCAATGTGGTCTAGCGGTCTAGTGTTGGATATGACTTTATAAGGGGCCAGATCGAGCAACAAAAAGAATATGTGTTTTTTCAATCTATACATAGGTACACATAAATAAAACAGACGTTGCTGTTTGTAATTTTAATATCTGCTTTTTGTATATACGAATTCTTCTTCTGCTTCATACATACGAATGTATATGCGGTACCTACAATAACATAACATTTTTTTACAATTTTGTCTGTGAGTCTGTCAGTCGGTATGTTTGCTCCCCTTAATCTTTGAAACTGCTGGGCCGAAGGTGATGTGATTTTCACTAGCAGTTATCTGATATAATAAGACGTTACTACGTAACGTACGTACGAGGGTGATCCCAAAGTTCGTGGCCTAACCTACATGGAGCTATGACATATTTTTAAAATCTACCGTCATTTGTTAGTTTGTGTCATATTGATTTATTGTGCGCAGTTTCATTCCGATGCTGCACAATATAAATTTTCTGTGATTATTTGTTTGAAGCAATCTGACGCAATTTTCAATAATGGAGAAAATTGAACACCGTGCAGTCATTAAGTACCTCAATAAAAAAGGCCTATCACCAAAAGACATCCATCAAGATATGGTGAGCACTTTGGGGGAGTCTGCTCCATCGTATTCCAGTGTCAAGAAGTGGGTTGCTGAGTTTAAGCGCGGTCGTGAGAGCATTAAAGATGATCCTAGGAGTGGAAGGCCTACATCCTCTACCACGAAAGAAAACATCGATAAAATTTGTGATCTCGTGATGAATCTGGGTGACCGACGTTTGACCATTGGTAAGATAGCTGAGATAACAAACATTAGTTATGGCCGAGTGCAACACATATAACGGAAGAGTTGGGGTCCCGAGGTTGCTTTCAGCTGAACAAAAATGAGTTCGATACACAATTTCGCGAGACTGTTTGGAAGTTTTTGAGACTGATCCCGAGGACTTTTTGTCTAGATTTGTTACCATGGATGAAAGCTGGGTTCACCACCATACTCCTGAATCAAAACAATAATCCAAACAGTGGAAAAGATTAGACTCTCCTACACCGAAAAACGCTAAGGTCGTTTTGTCGACTAACAAAGTCATGGCTTCTGTTTTTTGGGATGCGAAGGGCATTATTTTTGTAGATTATTTACCGAAAGGTCAAACTATAAATTCTAGTTATTATTGTAACCTTTTACGAAGACTCCGGGAAGAAATAAAAGAAAAAAGGCCGGGAATGTTGCATAAGAAAGTTTTGTTTATTCAAGATAATGCACGTGTTCACACTTCGGTTGAAACAATGTCTGTAATCCATGATTGTAGCTACGAATTGCTGCAGGGTGGGTAGTACCTTATTCGCCGGATTTAGCCCCCTCGGATTATAATTTATTTCCAAATTTAAAAAAACACTTGGATGGCTCGAAATTTTCGACCAAAGATGAGGTGATAGTCGCAGTAAACGACTATTTCGCCGAACTTCCGGATTTTTTTTCGAGGGGATAAACAAGTTGCAGGTCAGGTGGAAGAAGTGTGTTGAGCTAGATGGAGACTATGTCGAAAAATAAAATTAAATTTAGACCCACTTTTTTTTCATTTTCTTGGTCCGGCTTAGAACTTTTGGATCCACCCTCGTAATAAGGGGTAGCTAGCTACTTTCATTCCTTAAAAATCTCTGATCTATACAAATAATTCAAATTTAAGCACTTTTTACCATATCCATACGAATGTATATACGGTATTTATCCAGTTTTTTTATTTTTTCTGTCTGTCCTTTGCTCCGGCTAGTCACTGAACAGAATGGACCGATGTTCACAGGATTTTCACTGGCAGGTAGCTGGTGTAATAAGGAGTAACTTAGACTGCTTTTATTTTAGAAAAAATCTCATTTATACAAAGTAATAAAATTGGAGTGTCTGTTTATAATGTTAAAATATCCGCTTTTTACTGCATGCACACAAATCTACTTAGTCGAGTCATAAGTTATGTCACATGTTTATTGTTAAATAATAATCACCTATTTGTTTTTAGAATAATGATTTATGTAAAATAAGTAAGTATCTCAGTTAAGCCCCAATATGAGACTCCTAACCAAACTAAGACTGAAGATGGAAAATAGCTTCGCTGGACACGCGGAATACACATATTCATTATTTTGTTTGTTGTAGCTCTTTTCCACAGTAAAAAGATTTTCGCCTGAAAAAAGAATTTGACGGTGCTTTTTTCCTGCGCACTGCTTCAATAAAACGCGCGATCTCTTTATTATCATGTCCATTATGTCAAGCGATGTTTTTCTGGGATAAGCTCGATGTCCTAAGTCTTCAGTCAACAAAATACAACGAATGTTCAAGAAAAAGAGCTAACAGGTTCTGCCTGTGGATGGGCATTCTTTGAAATCGGGCCTTTACAGCTTTTACAACTCCTGGTGTCCTAATAGAACGAGGACGACCGCTTCTTTTTCTGCCTTCCAAACTTGAGTCCTCATTATATCGTTTGATCATACGATAAATGAATCTTCTTGTAAAATTAAAATTTTTCAGTATGTCGAAAATTTGAGTTTGTGTGTGACCACATCGATGCAGCGCGATAAGGGTCATAACTCACAGGGACGACATGGCGTCGTGGCCAGCGATGTTGCCAACTAGTTCGTATTGAGATGTATGATGGCTAACGCACTTGGCGACCGAATGGCGACGCTTTGGCGACACAGGAACCATTAGCTATGGCAAAGTCACTGGCCACGTCGCAATGGCGTCTCGGTGAGTTATGGCCCTAACTACGACACGGTCTTCTTTAAGTGTCCACTCCATATTTAATAATACCTCAAATTAGAAAAAAAATATGTATTTTCATAAAATTTCCTAAATTCAAATTAAGAAACATTTTTGTTGATAGCATTTTTAATTGAAAATTTTTTATTGTGTGACAAAACTTATGACCCGACTAAGTGTATACGGAACATATAAAAAATATATTTGTTTACAATATTTGTTTGTCGGTCTGTCTGTTTGTTCCGGCTAATGTAGGAAGAGGCTGGGCCGATGTTAACAGTATTTTCACTGGCAGATATCTGATGTAATTAAACACAAACGCAGGTTTATCTACGTTTTTATTACATAAGTAATTTAATACAAACATAAGTTTACCTACGTTTGTATTTAATTAGGTTATCCTAGGATAGAATATGCCTAACACTTTGTGGGACTTATTGTCTTCGGCCAGTCATGGATGGCCTGGTTGTAGCTCTGTCCACCTCTTAAGGTCCTCCTATTTCTTAATATCCGTACCACCTGTACGAACGTAAATAAATAGGAGATAAATATGGAAACAAAAAATGCTGCTTAAAAGTGACTAAGTATAAATATCAAGCCGCAGGCAAAAGCTACTATTAACAAAATATATTAGAAATTCTATAATAATAAACATATACGAGTATGAACAAAAGTAGTAAATTTGTTAAGTATACTGGTTAGTTACACTGGGGTACGGGTCACGCGCTATACGTTGATCACGCATACATTGACATGCACATTTAGTGATCGAAATAAGCGCGACGTTAGTGCCCCACATCACATTTTCCAACTACTCTGCTTCACCCCCTCAAATATCAAAAGACGTAGGGTATACTTGCTTTAATACTCGTAGGAATTACGATACGTTCACCGAGCATAGAATATAAAACGGTACGTTTTATACTTCGGTTCGCACACCAGTCAAACGCTCATACATAGGTATACTTACTGTATACTTACATTGTATACTTTTTTAAAATGTATGATAATGATTAATGATAACTGAACGTATGCCAACTGCTTTAGTCGTTATTTCTGATCTTCCTTACTTTTAAAATACCTCTCGCAGACGACACTTACGCTATCCGGGGTAAAATTGATATGCTTATCCCTGCTTCTTAACACCACGTCGTTGCCACACGAGCCTCATCTGTTAGAAAATGTGATTGGATACGTCAATTTAAACGTTTACGTTAATTTTAACGTCAAATTAATATTATTTTTCGTTACGCTGCAATTCAAGATCCAATAAAAAATTTATTGCTTAAATTCTAGGAGCTGGAAGATACTAGATATATACTACTCACGAAATGATTCGCGATCCATAGACTTGTCGGTACACCGTCGCATTGCTGCTGAACGGTGACGTTCATTAATTAGGTGGTTCATTTAACACTGCTAAACGACGTCGAAAATTCCGCTGACTGTTTATTGTGTGGTCTTCTTCCTTCGCAGCTAGTCTCGCGCCCTGGTTATCTTGTTTCACGGCCCTTCATTCTTTTACAAGAACGCAATGGCCTGTGATGGCTTTTGATCCCGGAATTGTCTCCAAACCTCCGGAAATAAAAGTCTGTACATTGATAACGACAGCGTTCGAGGAATCACTTCTCTTGACTCTATCTTGTTGCATATTGTCTTGGGCAAAACTTTTAAGCATTAACGTATACATGTCTCGCTTCACAGGTTTGTTACCCAAACACACGGAGATAAAATCTTCTGACTCCGATTTTGCGGAGTAAAGTGTCCACGTTTTGCAAAGATATTTTAAAAAATTCGCGATGAAAAGCCTTGCAGTCGCGCACTGTAACGGCTCATGCCATTTACATGCTTTTAGTCTAGTAGGAGGTCGTCTCAGCAATATTGAACCTGAGTATAAGCAGAGGCATCTGATTATTTTGACACGTAAAGATCCCGTCGTTGACCTCATCGTGGAGTATTGTCACAAGGTTCATTGTCATGCCGATCCAGAATTAATAATGTCGCTTCACCGACAAAAATATTGGATATTTTCTGCCCACAGTACCATACCATTACGCATGAGGCGTATGGTGCTGTGGCAGAAAATATCCAATGCGTACATCGCTCTATCCCTTGTTACCGTTTAAAAACGAAACCAATGACGGTGGAGATGGCAGAACACAAATCGTGCCGCTTCGTTAACTCTGCCAAGCGCTTCACGCATACGAACATTGAATTTTCAAGTGCTATTAAAACCATATCTCGCCGGCGATGTAGACGTTCGACAAAGGCATACGTTTGCAACTTGACGTATCTAACAACTCGCGCAATCCACATAGAACTCGCTTCCGAACTAAGTACCAGACTTGTGCTGACTAGAACTCTGACAACGGGACTAATTTCGTTAGTGCCAAGCGTTTTCTGGGTGAGTTGCGCGAGTTCTTATTGTCAAAGCTCTTTCATTCGGAATTTGCTGAAATACTGACAGTAGATTGCCACAATCGGCGTTTTAACGATTTCGATGGAAAGTGGGACGCCAAAATCAAAAGTTTAATGGCACATCTATTTCGTGTGAATGATGCACAGGACTTTTTGTTTAAAGAAATAAGTAAGGCGCTTTCCCAATAAAAGCCGTTATAAACACGCGTCCGCTATATAGAATGTCCGCATTTTCGTCGGATTCTACCGAACCACTTGCCTTAGCACACTGCAAAAGCCTATCACTATAAGTGTTGTAGTAGTAGTTAAGAATGATGCTCCGACATTGCATTGGCCTTTGGCCGTCGTTGAAGTCGTTCGCATTAATACTGCAACGGTTCCTACATTTATCCTGTCGTTCCCCTGTATCTGATCCTTGAACAGTAGTGTATCTTAAATATCATATACTTAGGTTAAGTTAGAATAGGTTGCGTTTTTATTCGTGTCACGTTATCTTAATTAGTTTAGCCTGATCTGTACCTCCCTCTTCGAGACCTAGCCCTTCTCGCACATTTCACTCTAATCCCTTTTGAGTGGATGGTATGTTTGCGCATTGAACCTTATTACCGCTTGATCGTTGCTCTCAAACCTATCTGGAGGGTGAACGCACTGCTTGTTTTCGTATTGTGCAAGTGAAATTGTGGCTGTTAAGTGCAATGACTAGTTCACGAGGTGAATTCTTATCCTTTATTTCCTTAAGCCTAGGGTCTACAGCTCACAATGCAATTATAGGTTTGTTATAGGTTAATCTTTACCTTCACTCCATCAGCCCGGCACACAGAATAAAAACGAAAAACGTAATTAAAATGTTTTATTATTTTTACAAATATTAATCTTACAACTAACTATAACGCGTCAAAACCTATTGCAATATCGGTAATGTTTTTAATTTCATTTATATAAACACGAATGGGCTTTTTTAACTTAATAACCAAATAAATTTCCAAGATCCTAGAATTAAATTTCTGTAAGTATATTTTAATACTAACTTTTACTGGAGTATCCCCCACCTACGAAACAATTTTGAGACTTTTTGCGGGATCGGTAATAACGCTTATTAATAAATGTTCTATGCTAGATAAAGCCATGGTGAATTTTTTTTTGTTTTTGTCTATTTTGTTAGTTAGTGGTGCGAGATATAAGGATATTACGACTTTAAGAAAATATATATGAATAAAACATAGGAATTCTTTTGAAACATTAAATTATTCTCACACAAAACGAATATTAAATGAAAATAAAAATGAATATTATTTAACTAGCTGTGGTTTTGTTTCCTTTCTTGGCTAAGGAATGTAACTGCGAAAATGTTAGTTTACGAATCTCCTGCACGCTTAAAACTAAGCTGTATCTATGATCCAAAGTCTGCTTAATTTCGGAGATCATTAAAGAATCCATCCCCATTTCCACTAGGCTCGTCGACTGCGATACCTTGGTTGGGTCTTTGATACCTGAATAAAATAAATATAAATGTTAGTTTGAATGAAATATACATAAATAATTTATGTTTTCCCGTGTTGTTCCGGGTCTCCTATATAGAATAGACCGTCTGACTACCGCCAGCTCGCAAGAGGCGACCATTGCAATAACTTGCCCTGATAGGGATCCGTCACAACACAACTTTTTCTACTATAATAATGTCTCTGTTATGATCCGGTCTGGAGGGTAGAAGACCCGGTAGCACATGACTTGAGCGATAGGTCTTATACCCTGGCCATAGGATAGCGACGCACACGTGTCACGTCTATGATGTCTACATATATGATAAAAAGAGTTTTGTGCTAGCTCGCCGGTCTTAACATATAAAGTTATATACCTTAGTCGAAAAATCGTGTGTCGTAGTTCGTACGGTACAGTCGATCCTAAGAATGCCTCGGAGACGATGCGAAACGTACTTCAAATGCGTTTTGTTATGCTCTATGGTGTGTTCTTCGACAATGTTGGCGTAGGACATGACAAGTTGGTTTATTTTCCGAGTTCGGACTCTATTAGTGATTTGGTCGCAGTGGTGGGTTGTTGGAACCTTAGGTAGGGTTGTCACATGCAAAGAACGTAATTATTTGTATTGGTTTTCCGCGCTCTTACTTTATTCGTGATCTGGTCGCGGTAGTAGGCGGTGGTTAGTTAGAGCTGTCATTTGGAAGTTATCTCGCCCCAACAACACCACTGCTTACGCGGAATTGCAAAATAAAGGTTTATTCTACATTTGTTCTTATGAATTTCCATAAAGTAACGCCTGATTGAATAACATATCAAAAATCAGAAATTTTTGGTCAGTGGCTGGAATTTTTGGTGGAGGTATGGTGGTGGTTAATCTCAAGATTACGCACAAATAGCGACGCATCCAGGGGATGTATTAGAGGCTAATGTTTCTAGACAGACCTTAAGGCAAAACATCTTAGGGAAAACTTTTTTAATCCTCGACAGAAAAAGAGGGGTGTTATAAGTTTGACAAGTCTATGTGTGAGCTCTATCTGTCGCTTTATTACTATTGAACGGATTTATCGATTTCGATGCTGTTTTTTTGTTTGAAAACTGAGGGATCGAGATGGTTCTTACCTACATTATATATAACGTCGGAAAATATGGAACATTTCTAATTTTAGGATCACTGAGGTTGAAGAAGGCTGAAGTGCATGGGCGTCGCCAGGATTACTTTCAGGGGGGTGCGTCTCCATCTATATATACTGTTAACTAATATAAAACATCAAAATAAACGTTTATAGCAACATACATATTTACATAGGAACAAACTTACATACATACATAGTCTCGAAAAGCATTACTCTCCCGCAAGTTTGGTCAGGTAATTTTTTCTATCTACTTTCTTTCCGGACAGGGGGGTGCAATTGAACCCCCTTGCACCCTGCTGCCGGCGCCCACGCTGAAGTGAATTGTTGAAAATGCTAACAAAACTAACCTAGGATGTTGGCTACCGCATGCATGACGTCTTGTGTGGAATCAGCGGCACTCAGATGCTTATCAGCGACCACCATGGATGCGACCACAGCGTGTGGGACCGCCAGTAACGTGTCCAGTGTCTCCATACATGATGAAATGCTTTGCGTTACGGTGCCACCGATAACAACTGTGTTTTCTCCAAAATTTTCGACGATCAGTCCAACATCACCTGTGTTGTTTGGTTAGTAAACATTGTTAAGTTAAATAAGCTACCTAAAGATATAATAAATATATACCTACTTATACTGTAGCAGAGTGCTTCAAAGAGCCAATATTTTAAGCACAGTAAAACTACAAAAAACCGATTTCAATTTAATTTTTGTGCCTTATTATGTTTTTCATAATAAACAAATTGTCGATCTGCCGTCTGCTCGATTGCCTTTCAATACCATAATCACACTTAACTATAGCCCTGTGTGATCTAGCGATCCAGATGTTGGACTTGACTTCATGAGGTCCCGGGTTCAATTCCCTGGTCGGGCAACAAAAAGAAAATGTGTTTTTTCCAATTTTCTAATAAAAATAAATGCTAGTGCAGTGCAGCAGCAGTGCTAAATGCAGGATTGGATGTGTGCCCGGTTGGCGATAGGCTTGTCACCTATCATATTGTGGGACTTAGTGTCTTCGGTTAGTCGTGAATGCCCTGGTGGTTCTTCTGCCTCCCTCTTCGGAGATATGGGCGTGATGATATATCGGCTTATCACATAATTAATTTCTATAGTATGAGGTACTTTGATATTGCTATCATAATAATTTTAATATTAGAAATACTAAATTTAGCTGAAGTAAAACGAAAGAAAGGAGCAACGTTAAAGTTAGGATTTTTAATATTACACTAGGGTTGGAATTGGCCTCGTATGGACAGTTATGAATGAATGAATGAATGAATGAACTCTTTATTGTGCACAATTAAACTTATTACAAAATGGTACAACTAAGCATTAACAAGAGCATATTGTTATAAAAGATGTAAAATAAGGCTTATTTTACATCTTTTATAATGGATTTCCGCAAAGTAACGCCTGATTCAATAAAACCTATTGTTATAGTTTATAGTACACAAAAGGCGGTCTTATCGCCAAACAAAGCGATCTCTTCCAGACAACCTTTTTGTCTGAGGAGATTATATAAACATAGGTTCAGTAGGTAAAGAGATTTAACATACAAAAACTATAACATAAGATTAAAATATTTATAACAACAGTAAGGAGAAAAACAAAAATAGTATAAATGTAAAACTAAAATAAACAAGATACACTATTTCAAATTAAGACATAACAATGGAAGTAAATACTACATCAATTATCACAAACACAACTTTGACTTTTCAAAGAATATTATATTAGTTGGCAAACTATTCCATAGCTTAACAGCCTTCACAGAAAAAGAGCGCCCGTAGAAATTTGTGTGATGTAGAGGGATACGCAAACACAGATTTTGAGCAGAACGTAATTCTTTAACATCATACTTGAAAAAATGGAATGTATCTTTTAAGTGACTTGGGGATTTAAGGTCAAACAGCACACAGTACTCGTATAACAGAGAGAGAACATGAGCATTACGTCGAAGTTCAACAGGAAGCCACTTTAACTGCAGTCTAAATTTCGACACATGATCATACTTACGCAAACCAAATATGAATCTGATACAGATATTCTATAAACGTTCTAGTTTATTTAATTGATCCTTTCTAAGATCAATAAAGCTTCTGTCAGCATAATCTAACAAAGAGAGAAGTAATGACTCCGCAAGAGCAATTTTAGTTGGTATGGGCAAGATATTCTTCAGGCGTTTCATAGAGCTCTAAAAGCGTATAACTTTTTACTGATTTCTTTCGTTTGAAAATGTTTTTGACGTTTTTAGAAAAAAGGTGTAGACTCTCCTTTGATCGTAATCGATGGTAACGAATACCAATCGAACAGTTATACTGAAGCTATACAAGGTATAAGCTATTATGAGTTTATAAGTAGATATTTTGCTTATTATTAGTATACCATTTTACTTTTAAGGCCGAATATGTATATTTCATGGACGTATTCTTATCATGTTACAAAACAGTACTATGTAATACCTGAATTTTATAATGGCAACATATACATGATGGGGAATATGAATTTATGCAAATTTGTAGGTATAGCCTTGTTAAAATGATAAAATAATTAAAGTGATAATGAAAAACTTACAAACATTTTCAAACAGGAATTTTATAAAACTGATTCATTATAAATTTCTAAAACACAGTAAAACAATGACGAATAACAATTATGAATATGGAAGTAATGAATATTATGATATAGTGCTGTGCAGCAACATGGCTAGGTGTGGGGAGTGATCCAACACCTTACCTAATCCTATCTCCACAGTGACTAATGAAATGTGATTCTGATATCATATTCCAGATCGCAAGGTAGCTTAACCGGTAGACTCACATATAGAGGATTCGATCCCGGGATCCCGGGTTTCATATTTTAATCCCGAAACTTTCCGGATTAAGTTTCATAAACCCCTTCCGGGATTTTTGGAATTTATAGTTTTTTAAAAATGTGAATACAAATGTACGTGATACGAAACGTCCTTACTTTCATTTGACGTTTGTCTAAACGCCATCTTTTAAACACTGCTAATTTCATTTGTATTTGGTAACCACCGGTACCACAGTATTACGTGTAAAAACCGCTTTACGTCCTGTAAATATTGTCATTTTTTGTTGATTGACGGTAATCAATGAATTTATTAAAAAATAACAATCATTAATGAGTCTGAGTGAATATAGATGAAAAATAACGAACGTTATTTTCTGTAGAGGTTATGTTTATATCAAGGAATATAAATACTCTTTAGCAAGAGGTTTGTATTGTGTAAAACATAAAAAAGATGAAGATGTTAAGTTAGTGTGGTCTATTTAATTTAAAATATGAGTAGCTATAGACATTGACCTCTTTGGCATATAGCCTTTTATATTTTTTTGAGATCATTGTTAAAAAAATAAAAAAAACTGGACAATTCTGTAGTGTCAGCCAGTCAGTTTATCTGAATAAGTATAATTTTGGTTTGTTTTTTAAAGATTTAAAAAAACGTATATTTTGATGTTTTTTAAGTGTCTTTTTCTTACCACTTTCTAGAAAGAACAATTCACCAATACAATCCCGGGATTATCCCGGGATCCCGACATTATCTGTAGACAATCTCAAAATCCCGGGATTAGAGAAATCGACCGGGATCGAATCCTCTACTCACATATTAAGTACATCCGTAAAGGCCATTGTTGTCTCTTACCGTCAAGACAACCATGTGCTTATTTGCTGTCTTTTCACATGAAAAAGTGAGGGAGAGAAAATCTTGCATACCAATAGCTCCCCACTGAATTGCAAGGCCAGGAAGTCCATCAGCTTTTCTTTTGTCTATGATTCGCTCCATGGCTGAGTTGGCGAAACCGTAATTACTTTGTCCGGCATTACCGCGGCTGCTTACCACTGACGAAAACACTACAAAGTGTTCTAAGTTCGTTGCTATCTCTCGGTCTCTTGTAGCTTCATCCAAAGCTTTTGTTACTATAATAAAACAACTTCTACGTTTAATACTTAATTACGTGGTTTTACAAATATAAAAACATTTAGATTTTCCTCGTGTTCGTCGGGGCTCCTTTGCAGAATAGACCATCTGCCTTCCTGTGTCAGGCAGCTCGTAAAAGGCAAGCATGGGCTTACCGTCACTAACACCGTGACATCTGACTAGGTGGTCGAGTCTTGCAGCGACATGCCTAATCCGGGCGTATCGCTGTTCCTGCTGCCGTAATGTCAATGCTTGCTGTTGACGTGTTCCGGTTCGAAGAATAAGGTAGCCGGTAAACTTACTTTTGCTCGAAGCCTAATATCCTGGCCTCAGGTTGGCAACGCACCATTACCACCTTTGATATCTATAGGCGGCGTGAATTTCTTACCACCAGGAAATCCGTCTGCTTGTTAACTTTCCAATATCATAAAAAATACCGTCAATCTTAGGTCTGGCGACGGCGCGGAAGTCGTCGGGCGTGAGATTCTCGAGGAAGGCGTCCCGCAGCACGGCGGCGAGGTTGAAGACTCCGCCCACGGGCGCCAGCGCCGCCGCCTCCCGCAGCAGCGCCCGCGCGCCCGCCGCCGTGGCCGCGTCCGCCGTCGACACGCACACATTCACACCCTTCTCACGCCATCTACAGCGGTGAATACTATGTAGCGAGGATTGATTTTTAAAAGGATTTACTAGGGCTTTAGTGTCGCATATACGTCATTAAACCTGTACATCATCATCACACTACCATTCTCAAAAAACCGCGAAACAATGACGTTGTAAGTTGGTTAGGTGTGCATGCCTGTATTGTCTATGATGAAGGACCCGCGATTGGTTAGCGGTTAATTGTTCAAACCAAAACAGTTCGCTCTTAATTCAAAGCTGTCGGAATGAAATTTGTGTTTCCTCGGCTGTTTCATCTTCAAATTTATAGGTCTCATGAAAAACGAGTGAAACTGACATACTTTAAAGTTTTTGTACCGTTTGTGGTAAACAGTTACCTGCGTATACACCACGACTGGTAACCAGTACGTATACCGCTACGTGAGTTAAGCACGATCATGGATGCTCCTCGTGTAATAAGCCACTGTGCTAGTTCCAATCCGACACCACCCAAGCCACCTGAAAAAATAGGAATGTTTGGACTGCAATGTACACGATTGAATGATACATCTTTAACGACTATTTGAAAATTGCAGTTATTCATGCAAAATGTTCATAAAAGACATAATAG
Source organism: Calephelis virginiensis (assembly GCA_002245475.1). NCBI lineage: Eukaryota > Metazoa > Arthropoda > Insecta > Lepidoptera > Riodinidae > Calephelis > Calephelis virginiensis. Next base: position 13,973 of record NJDC01004301.1, read on the forward strand.
TTGTCTTAGTATATCAGCCACATGATGGCGACGTACCTAATATGTCTATGGTGTCTATAGGCCACGTACATCTTACTTAGGATAAACTCTTCTACTTTTTCACTATACACTTTATGTTATACTATCCAACCGGTTTCTATTTTCGCATCCTCATCGGAACTTTATAAATAACATAGAATTATACAGACATAGGTACTCAGAACTGTATATCTATAGGACATAACTACCCGCGTTAACGGGTAAGAAAGGAATTAAAAATTTCGCTACGGGACTTGTACCCTCAGTAGCTCAAATGGTTAGCCGTTAGAGCATTCGTCGGCTTGAGACGAAAGGTTACAGGTTCAAATCCTGTCTCGAGTGAATTTTTTTTCTTTCTTTCAAATTTATAGAAATTTAACCCAAATACTGGGCAAGTGCTAAAATAAAAAAAAAACGTTGAAATAACATAGTGAAATAGAGCCGTGACGATGTGAAAAATGAAACCGGTTGGCTATAGTACAACACGAATTGTTAAATAAAGTGTATAGTGGAAAACTACAAAAGTTTACCATAAAAAAGTATGTATACTTTACCCTTACTTTCCGTAGTCAAGTAACATCCATTAAACCCGGGTTCCCTTCCAAAGTTGACGAACGTGCACTCGTCTCGCTGCTCAAACATCTAATAACGTGTAAGAGTGTCCACAAATCGTAAGTTAGCCTGTCCACGGCGCGGCGTGTCCAACTTATTTATGGTCCATTCGGAATTTATTTTGTTTTGACCTACATTGTATTTTTTATTTTTAACGAAGTAAGATTTATAACGAGATGGTATCACGAAAACCATTTTATTGTTGTCTAAATGCTATGTGGATTCTATATAAGCCAACATTTTAATTTAAATGCTGTGTGCGCGACATCGCCCCTAGAGCCTGCAAAAATTTTGGACTTGAAATCTGTCAAATCATAGCAACTAAATATTCTGTTAACGATTTTCGACTTCTTTCTTAGTAAAAAAAAGTTGTTTCTTAGTAAAATAAATTAAATGAAAGAATCTAAAAATTTACATATAAATTGGGTACGGGATCGATAAACATTATAGATATTAAATCGATATATAAATTAAACTGTGGAAAAAAGTGAAGAAATTAATTTTAGCAAAGCTAAACTAAACTTAAAACTAGACGTTAAAAAGCTTAAAGCCAAAGACGAATAGGCTGGCACGTAAAAGATAGGTGGTAATAATTATAATTTTGTGTCGGCACGCGCAGAGAAAGATTATCCGTCAATCTTAGTTGCTTATAATCATTTCTCTAAAATTGAAATCTTTCTTTTAAGTGCACAGGCGTTCGAGGATCAAGTAAAATAGAGTACAGGAGACAAAGAATATGTAGATTCCGGCGAAGACAGATTGGCTACCACTTGAGTCTTAACCGGTACTCAGAGATATGATATTTACGAAGGCCAAATATAAAACTAACACAAAGATTTTGAAGACGCTCAAGTTTGTTAAATTTGCTCATTGGTTAAATCAGTATAGCAAGTATCTGCATAGTCGCTCTACCACCTAGTTATGACTGACTGCAGTAGTGAAATAAATAATTTAGTAAATTAAATGACTAAATTGTCACCAGCTTACCGACGATTACGTAACTCCTAGTAGGGTACATGTAGACCTTAGGTACCGCCTGTACAAGACGCTCTTCCGTCGCTTCTTCCTTGCGTATGCACAGCACTACCTTCCCAATATGCTGACCTGTTGCCATGTATCTGCAACATATTAATTTTATAATATAACGGGCGTATTCGTATTGGACTACCTGATGGAAATGCCAATGCTTGCGGGAAATCATTTTGGAATAATTTTGTGTACTCGAAAATGAACAAAAATTCTATCTAAAGTTTACCCTGTGTTGGTTGCTTCTTGCCGTGAAGCTTATTTAAGATGTCAGTAAGTATACAATTAAATAAAATAAAATAGTAAGCAAATAATTAAAATAACTGATTTCGTTACGTAACACCTATTAAAATATTTGCACACCACAAGTTGGTAGAATATGTTGGAACGCCTAAATAATTTTGTAACATTCATATTTTGCAAATAGATATTTTTTTTTTATCTTTTCTTTTCTTTCTACTACTTATAGGTTTCATCACTATTATATCCTATCATAACCTTTCTTCCTAAAAATCGGTTGCCTATTGGCCGAATAATCGGCCGAATAATCAAATAACAAACGTACAAAAAAAATAACAAAAGTTATAGTAAACTGTCCTATCTTGGAGTCAGTTAAAAATGGATTTGCACGACTCATACCTAAAGGCTCGCTCAAGCTGTTGCTCAGTGTACACCGTGCTGGGTAACGGCTGTACTACTCCACTGGCAATTCCTTCATTGAGGCAGCGCACCACCTCCTTCTTCTCCACATCCTCGCTACTAGCATCGAATAAGTCGTCCAGCAAGATGCCATGAAAAGTTGTATTTTTCAGGAATATCGACATCCCCTGCGTAAGATAGAATTATTATTAGAAAGATTTTTCACAGTAAGTAGAAACTAAATGAAGCAATCTACTGAGGGTAAGAAAATATTTTTATTCAGTATATAATATAAATAAATAATTTTCTATGCTGTACTGGTTTGGTCATAGTAAGTATCTCAGCAATTTCCCCACTAATCTACAATGTAATGAGCAAACCTACAAGTATGATCATACTTCATAATCCCACTGATTGCAGTTGACAGTAACTATGAAAATATAGATTTTAGTTACTCAAATGTTTTAACAAGAGTGGCCTATGGTACGGCCCATAATTTTATAAAACTCAGAAACGCAGCTAATAAATAATAAAATATAACATGATAACGGTGATTTTTGTCATAAGAACGAGAAATTGGGATGGTTATCATCTTCCCTCAACGAATAGTTAAATAAATTACCAGAGCAGTGTCTTGCGAGAGATCCAACTTCCCGATTTCTAGGAAACGGCCGCTTTCTGCCAGACAGCGGACGGAGGCTAGCAACTTGTCTGCAGATAGCGAGTTAAGCACGAGGTCAACACCACGACCCCGTGTTCGGCGTAATACGAGCTGCTCAAAAGATGTGTCACGAGAATTAGCAATGTTCTCAGGCAGCAGCGCGGGGAAGCGCTGTTGTAAGAAGGCTCGTTTTTCTGGTGTGCCAACAGTCGTGAACACGTCGCAGCCGGCTGACAGAGCTATTGCGATAGCGGCTTGACCCACTCCCCCCGCACCCGCATGTATCAGCACGGACTCCCCGCGTCGCATCCGCCCCCGCACACACAGAGCGTAGTATGCCGTCGCATATGCCACCGGCACTGTACTCGCCTGCTCCAGCGACCTAATCATTCCAAAATAAAAATCGTTGATTAACTTAATTTAAAAATAAAGGATCTTTACGCCCGTATCATTGAATAAGTAGGAGAGAGGCACAACCAGGGCACCAACGACTAGACACCAAGTCCCACCTTTGATAGAAGAAGACGTTACTTTGCGGAAATCCACGAAGCATGACTCTCATGTCATCTCATGACTCCACGAAGATTGAGCAGATAGTATCAGCCCGACCTTCGTGGAGTGCAGTCGAATTCTCCTGATGATGCTTCAGTCACGAAGCGAAACCTGCGGTTTTTTTTTTAATGACTAATTTGTTGCTAACCTCGCGGTTTTCACAACTTCACCGAGCTTTGTGGGCGAGCAGAGTGCTCAACCCGAAACATCATTATTTAAATGGATTGGACTGTTACCTACAACGCCAGCAACAAGGGCTGTTTCCCGGGAGACCACACCTCGACTTGGTGCTGCGTTCTGGTAACTGGGTGGACTTGATGGAGGAGTAGTAGCGGCTCGTCGCTCGGCGTTATGCGCCGGGCGCAAGAGAGGTCTTCGTCGCCGAGACCGGCGGCGACGGTGTAGTGTGATGTTTTGTGTTATATAGCGTTTGCCGCGGTTATTGAGTCCGGAGGATCCGATAACAAGTGGCGGGATTTTCCATGACTGGAAGGCGCGTTCGCGGCCGGTGTGTAGTCACACGCGGGTGCTAACAGCGGATTCGGGTGGCAGCCATTATTTCAAAGTAACGTTCCGATAGTTCTTTGAAATGCTGTGCTATCGTGGGTAAATCGAAGTCACGGTGTAGGTCCTCGTTGCGACGTACCACGGAGCACCCGTGACAGTTCGCATGAACCTATTCTGGACTACTTGTATTTTTTTAATATGGGACGGGAAGGTATGCGCGAAGGCTACACTACCGTAGCCTAATATGGGTCTAACACATGTTTTGTCGAGTGTCACTTTGTTACGAAGTGACATTTTACTATTTTTATTAATAAGATAATAGAGACGCCTAAGTACGAATTTAGCCTTATTTGTGACACGCGAAATATGCGGTTCGAACGACATATTTTTGTCTAGAGTGACCCCTAGGTATTTTGTTGAGATTTCCCAGGGGATCGCTCTGCCGAACAGTTTGATGGTACCCCGTCTGCGACTGGGTCTCATCCGTTCGCTGGGTCTGAGACCTTGATTAAAGTACATCGCTGCACTTTTGTCGGGGGTTTTATTTGGATTTAAGTCCCACCATGTTGGCTAAGGCTATCGAAAACCGGGCACATATCCCAAACCAGACATTTTTTTTATTAGAAATATGGAAAAACACATTTTTTTGTTGCTTGATCCGGGGATCGAACCCGGGGTCTCATGTCGTCAACTGTTTAAACCTTTAGTAAACTTGAATTTGTTTTTAATAAATATAAAAAGAAATTGTTTACCATAATTCGGGAACGTTCCACATAAAGTCCTTGTCAGCGACAACAGTTGTAGCTAGCCCTTTAGCTGCCACAATACCCATAACTCTTTGCCCCTGAAGCGTTTGTCCACTGAATTCAAGACCTAGTTTGCAATCCTAAAATTAACATACAAACATGTGATATTAAAATGATTTTTAATTATTGCAGAACATAGAAAATATATATATATATATATATATATATATTCGTGAGAGGCGATGTAATTAAAACACAGAATAAGTAAAAGTACTAACTTGCAGGAGACGTACTTGTTTACAAAACGCAAGCAAGCTCAACTCTAAAACTGTGCTGAGCAAGTATACCCGTTGTAGTTAGAAAGTTATACACGTTAATCAAAATTGAAAATCAAAACGACACCTCCAAATAACACAGGCGTGTTTACAACCGTCGAACGTCTTTAAACCTTCTAGGTAATATAACTTTATTACTTACAGTTTCACAATAACCTTTTAAAACTAAATAGATAATAAAAAAAAGCAAAGTATGCTCTGATATGTGTAGATGCAAAAGGTTGTAATACCTGTTCTTTAAGATTTTGAGGTAAAGCATCAGGGGGTAGCTTGCCCGTTGCTAACATGACATCGCGGAAGTTAAGTGCCGAGAAGAACACGCGACATAATTTTCTATTCAAAGGCAGTGGTTTCTCCAGTTTATATTTGAGTTCACTCTCGATCCACCTTAATGACGATAAGTCGCCGCGAGTCAGTGTATCCACATACGCGTGCTCCACCTTGATCAACACAAACATAAAGATTATAAAAGAATTCTGTGAATGGATATTCTACAGTTGCAAGGGCAATTCGAGGTTTCGGCTCACCTGTCGTATAGAGATTGGTGTAAGAGATAAATGGCGGTAGCAGCCCCAAACGCCGGCACGCAGCACGTTTATGGCGAGGTCGGAGGCGACTTGAGAGGCATACTGCGATTCGGTGGGATCGAAGTGCTCCCGTGAGTCCGATAGCTGGAAGCAGCGCAACGCGTGCCCACCAGGCTCGGCACGCAAGCACGCAGCCAGTCCCAGTGCACCACTGTCCTTCGAGTACGACACGGCATACACGCGCATGGGTACCTTCTCCGCATCCTGGAGTGCAGTGCGCAGGATTTCCACCCAATTGTAGTCTTTGTCGTCCAACACAACTATTGCACTTGCAGTGGGTAATGCGGATACGCGGCGCAGCAGTACGTACTCACGATTGGGCGTAGTCTGCCGCGCCACCACGCTCAAACCATTTATGCTCGTATTATCTAGTATTCCAGGTAACTCCTCTAAAAGCATCATGCCACCTTCCATCATAGCGCTTTTTAAAGCATTCAGTACTTCGGGCCGTGACAGAACATTTACACCCACTACCAGGTGCCACTCCGGCGCAGCTGGAGACGATAAGAGGTCTCTTGTTGTTACCTGCAATATGAGTGGATTAATGAAAATAAAGAAAGATATTGACATAATTAATTTATTATGATAGCATAAAGATTATTACCCTGACTCCTAGAGATTCAAAAGCCGTTGTATTAAATGAAGTTTGCATTTCAAAGATTTCAGCTACATCTACTCGGGCAAGTGGTTCAGTTTCTAACGATTTAAGAATCGATGGTAAAAGTACAGTATCTGAAGCATTGCCTACTGCAACTTCCGTTATTTTTAACTGTGGAGCAATAATGTTTTCTAAGAAAATTTGCAAATTAATAGAGATGGCGTCATGTTTTGATAGAATTGTTTTTGGATTTACATCGATGTTGTCATATGGGACAAATGAGCTGAATTCTAAGACGGGTTTTTTTCGATTCTTGGTTGCACGTGGTGCTTCTGTCAATTTGATACCTCTGATCTCTATCCCACTAGATTGCATGACATCTAAATTGCGGTCTATGTGTACCGGCAACATACTTCTAGCGCTGGTTAGTGCAGCTAAATGTGCTCTAGGATCGATAACAATACGCTGTATGTTTGTAGGTATTTTTAATACATGCGTATTCAAACTTAGACGTTTGAGTTGTAGCATTGTATCCATGAACGCAATCCAATTGTTATTCCAAACAAGTTCACTGATGTTACACATAGCGTCAACGCTGTGGATGCCTCGGAAAATGCCATTGTAATGGTACCCTTGTAGTCGCAGCTCCCTGTATATTTCGTCCTTAAGAAGCGGCAGTAGATCTGATCCAGCCGCAGGTGGTTTGACGCTTGGCAGACGTTCAGCATCAGGGTTTTCGGCCAGCCTTATGCGCCCCGTTGCTACCACACTGCTGGCTTCACTGATTTCAAACTCGCCTGTCCCCTCTAGCACGTTGACTAGGAACTGGACTGACCCTTCCCGTGGCATAATGGTCGCCCGTTTGAAATGTATATTTTCCAGAACGACTGCTATCTCCTCAAATTTTTTTCTTAACAAGTTGGCCATAGTTTTCCAAACCAGAAACTACAACAAAATAAAAAAAAAATAAACAAAAAATGTAAATTGGAGTTAACTCTGTTTACAGATACGATTATTTATTTTATAATTGGCGAAACAGTAGGCAACAAGTTGCAATTATCCCGTTCTAATTTCTCGCATAGAATCAATACTTTCGAAAAACGTTGTTTACGTTACCACTGTTGTTTCCGTTACCTACTGTTTCAGGTACATGAGAATTCAATCTACAACTATCTTCTTCAATCCACACCATCTTGATAAGAGGTAGTTGTAGTATAGTTCTGTTGCGTATATGTCTACGCATATACGCATAATATAAAAATATATGCGTGTATGCGTTATATTTTAACTTGAGGTCCTAGTTGCCTACTGTGACGTTTCCGAACTGTATTATTAGTTGTTTGGGGGCAAAGGTGATCACTATCAGAGGAACCGTATGTTCGCCTCCTCTTCCATAAAAAAATCTTGTTTGGGAGACCTCCAGTTTATGCTGTGCAAACAATTTTTTTAAACTTCAATCGACTAATACCTGCACAAAGTTTTTTCAACTGTTAAAAAAAAAACGAAACGGTCCGAAATTGCACTGCATGTTTTTTATGTATTACTTCATAACTTTTGACTAGATGAATTAATTTAGTTTAAGAGATGAGCCTTTCCGTTGAGCAATATTTTATTCTTTTTTATTCGTAAAACTACTAAGGTAAAGTTGAATAAAATTAAAACTTCGTTCTTACAATATATCCTGTGGCAGGGAATAGAACCCGGCCGTCGATGTTGTGTCCAGCTATGAAGGAGGCTTCAGGCGTAGAGATGTCATATTCAAATGTCATCCCAGGAAATCGTGCACCTCCAAAGTTCGCCACGGCCCAGGCTGAACTATGATCCCACTTGATGTATGATGAAATGGCTGGAGTACCACGTGGTACCGGCCAAGACACAGGAGGGTAAAGCGCTGCGATACGTGGCAAAGCCCCAGCACCATATAATTTGCCCAGCGCAGCCAGCAGGTGCAAGGCGGCATCTGGCGCGTCCCGCCGCAGCAGCGGCACGGTGACGGCGGGTGCGGGCATAGCACGTCGCAGCAGCGCCTGCAGTATCGCATGAGGCGCTACCTCTACCAACAGCGCGTTTGTTGGGACAACGCGTAATGCTTCCTCGAAGAATACAGGTGACAGCACATTATTGACGTGATATGCAGCGTTGCTCAGACGTGCTGAAAAAATAATTCAAAAAGTCACTTGCCACATCAAAAGCTTATGTTTTTGTTGACTTTCCCTTTATTGCTTATTTTAATTTATTTTTGTGTTGGATATTATTCTTACACAATCTTCTTACTCAATCTTGGATATTTTTCTTACATAATTCTAATATAATAATTTAACGTCAAGTAATTAATTGTAAATTAGTTACTTATTTTTATCGAGACATGGATATTTAAGTTATTGTTCTTTTTTTTAAATTTTGACATGGACATTTACATACATACATACATACATATCTTCACGCTAAGTCCCTTACGGGGTAGGCAGAGAGTATCGAGTGCCAGACCTCATGATCCTGACAAACATGTCTTGTTTTCTTCACATTCATCACCCTTTTGACACCACCCTCGGATAATATCCGATTAATCTGATCGTGAAATGTCAGCCTTGGTCATCCCGGGTACCTACATCCATCCACACTCGCATCGTGTATCTGCTTTGTAAATCTTTCACCTGTCATTCTTTCCAGATGACCGAACCAGCGGAGCATGCCCTTTCGCATTTTAACACCAACACTTTCTTTCAATCCCACTCTTTCTCGAATCTCACTGTTACGAATGCAGTCAGCGAGTGTTACACCACAAATTTTCCGTAGTGCTCTCATTTCGACCGCATTTATCCTACTTTCATGCTCTTTCTGACATACCCAACTCTCGCTTCTATACAATAACGTCGGAATAAGCACAGAAATATGCAAATAGAGTCTTGCTTTTTGACTCAAAACCTCGCTTTGGAATAGCTTACCCAACGCTCCAATCGCACTATTCCTTGCACTCACTCTTCTCTCTACATCCGCGGTGTACCTTCCATCCCTGCTAAAAGCATAACCAAGATATACAATTTCATTCACTTGTTCCAGTACTACATCATCAGCCAAAACTCTTACATCCGTTCTGGTTACGTCTCTTTCAAACACCATTATTTTGGTTTTCATCGCATTCAAATGTAAGCCCCTTTCTTTGTAATCTCCTTGCATAACTGTGACCAGTGTTTGCAGCTCAGATGGTGTAGAGCCCAAAAGTACAGCATCATCTGCATAAAGCAGGCAGTTCACCTCTTGGTCACCCATACGCATTCTCACATTCAATGATCTTAACCTTTGAAGACATTTGTCCAAATATAAGATAAACAAGCGCGCTGACAACACACAACCGTGCTTGAAGCCAATATTAACATCAAACCAAGGCGATATGTTGCCATCCACCCGCACGCATGCTTTACAGTCTGAATACATCGACTGCACCGCACGCAGCAGGGACCCGACTATCCCATAATCTGGCAAAATGTCCCAAAGTTCCTTACGTTCAACCCTATCAAACGCTTTTTCGAGATCCACCAAAGCGCAGAAAACCCTCTGACCCACAGCTAGATGCTTCTGTACAATGTTGCGGAGCGAAAACACTTGATCCGTACATCCTCTTCCAGACCTGAAACCGCCTTGAGCCTCCCACAATGTTCCATCGGACATCTCTTGCATCCTCCTTTCAACTATTTTTCCATACACTTTTGATGCTAAACTGATCAAACTAATGGCCCTGTAACTTGTACAGTCCATACGTGAAACCTTGCCTTTATACAAGGGCACGATGACCGCACGTCGCCAGTCTTCGGGTACTCTGCCGGTCTTCCAACATTTGTTACAAAGAACCCAGAAAGAGTCCTGGACGGCAGGACCACCAAGCTTGATCACCTCAGCTGTAACCATATCTACTCCCGCCCCGTCAGATGCCTCCGCTATTTCCGAATCACTTGAGTACTCGGACCCAGTGGCAGCATCTTGGGCACATTCATACATATCTCTATAATATTCACTCCACCGTTTTAACACGTCATGCGTGCTTGTAAGAATATCACCACTCTTAGACTCAATTCTATTCATTCTGGAGGCAGACGAACAACTCCGAGACTTCTTCACCTCCCTCCAAAAGAGTTTGATGATCATTTCGAAGTTGTTTGCCAATTTTTCTTCAATTTCATACTTTCTCTTTAGCGCTTCTCTTTCACTAAGTGTTTGGTGATATTCTTGCAACAACGGTACATTTCTTTCTTTAAATCTTTCATACTCTTATTCGACTGCAAACATGCTACATAGTCTAGCCAAGCTTTCTTCTTTCTTTCAATGGAGGCTTTTACATCCTCATCCCACCATTCGTCACCATTCATAGATGTGTGCATCTTTGCACTCCCACATAGTTCTTTCGCAACATTAACCATGCTATCTTTCAAAACATTCCAACAGTCATCCACGTCTAAGTCCGGTAGGCACACACTATTCATGGACATTTATTTTTTTCTTTTAATTAATTGACTTGAGCAAAAATAATTAAGTTTTACACATATATATTTAATTTAACCGTGTTTTTGACAGCTCACCGAAAAACGAAATCATGGGTTCTGTACATGATTGACATGCATATATGCAGTTGGAATTTTGTGTCGGGAATTTCATGATTTTTTTAATTTTTTTTTGATCGTTTTTATTGATTTCGCTATTATTTCATTAATGATACCTAATGCAACGCGATTTTTGTTAAAAATCTCATAAATAGTAACAGCAATGTATTAAAACAGCGTATTCAAACTTAAAGTATCCGTCAGCTGTTGCAAAGAAAACCATAACCGCCTTATAAGGTAAGATTATTGCACTTGATACGGCACTTGGACTGAGCGAGACAGCGTAAGTTCGTACTGCGCATGTGCCATTTGAAGTTTGCCGCCTGACCCGGCCTGACGTCTGGTCAAAGACAATAAAATACACTAGATGCGACATTACAAAAGATAATTAATTTTATTCATTTAATTGGAAATAATTGATAATTTAATAAGGTGTGTTTTACCTCATTTATTTTGTCTTTAATCAAATTCACTTCTTCTGTCTTGGCAATGAATCTTATTTTTTTTACAAAATGCTTAAACTTAAAAACTATTTTGTTACTTGAATAATTTTAATTTCGGGATATTTAAAAAAAAAGAGAATAAATTCAAAGGTGTCTTCATTATTTGTTTCCTCATTATTTAACTGTTGCTAACAGTTACAAATAATCCTAAATTTCCCACATAAATTTCATCAATATCCCACTAGTAGTTTTGAGTTATTGTACTTAATAATCCACATTAAAAAAAATGTAATTAAGCGTAGATCAAAATCTATTGGTTAGATCATGATAAAATTTATACGGGACCACCTTGGAATTATAGTAGGGGAGCCCGCGATGCGAAATGTGTAGTAACTCCACCGTTATTGGGACCCATTGCACTTTGTCGATTAAATAGTGAAGAGTAAAAAAGGTCATGTAAGGTTTTTCTTTTTAGCGGTGCATTAAGTGTCTAGAAGCTAAAATAGCAATTTCAGTCACTTGATCATAGCCGAACTCATCAGATATTAATAATATTTATGCCTACTGTGTCTCCGATGACAGAAATATGTAATTCAGACATATTGCTGTAATGGACAATTAACACATGTAACTTGGTTTTTTAAAGTTTCTGAAACTCCTACTCCCGTACGTCTTGTCTAAATCATCAGAAAATTTAAACATGGACTTATTGGCATTCAATAAGCTCGCCGTACTTTAATCTGACATGCACGAGTATATTTTCAAGCCAAAAAAAATTAGACAGACAACACTACATGCGCGTCTCTATGTAGAGATTTGATACATAATGGAGGTGTTCAACAATGGTACAGGGTATCTCCCATATCTTAATCTGACGCGCCTGAGTTAGTCCAAAAATTCCCTCTTGTTCTCCCCTACTATTATGATCTCTTGGAAATAAACCATCGTTTAAGCCGGCCGAGTCACCGCTTAACAAACATAAATACAAAAAAAATAAAAGTAATGAAACATGAAGTCGAATGAGAACCTCGCAAGAGAAACGACTTATCTAATATTAATAATAATAATCTAATGATGTACTCATCTAGGGTTTTTACACCTACGAATAAAATTAGATTAATTTAGAAATCAAGTATTTGTGTTGCCACATCTAAGCATGTGTAATCTTTGTGATTTAGTTTTTAAGAATTGTAGGTAGGTATAGGTTTTCATTTGAAAATGAACACTGATCAGTGATCAGTTGCATTTTGCTGCTTGCGTAATTCGCATGTCTAAAAAATGCGTTTCTGTGCCCTATCGTATAAAGTGAAAACTTGTTGAAACATCGTAATTTCCTTGTTAAAGTTTAGTTATTTTCTTGTTGCTAGTCGTTATTAGTTGTTTTTTCTTGCTATTTTAAAAAATGTTTGAGTGTGTTAGACACTTAGTGATTTTAGAAGGTGTACATGACAAACCGCGAGCACGTGGGCCAGATGTAACCCCGCTAGATTTTTTTCTTTGGTGCTACATTAAGGACGAAGTGTTTGTTGGTGAGTAAGGTAGGTAGGTACCTTACTGCTAAGTTATGTAATGCAGAATTAGTGCTTTTACGGAATTGCGTTCGGATAGTACACAAGATCCCACAATAATGTCTCGGCTTCACTCAGAAACGCTTCGTCTTACTTTAGTTTAAGTATGTGAGTGAGTTGGTTGGGGTTATCAGCAATCGAGATTGAGGTAAGTAGGTACGTAGTTATGAATGTTTGTTAACTACGTAAGTACCTACAACAAAAAACCATTTTTTTTTAAACCAGTGCATAAGTCAGTATTTTTTGTGTTTAATAAAGAAATTCGATTTAAACTACGTAGGCACGTAGAAGTAAAATTTTCTGCACTGCGTATGTATCAATCGCATAGTAGGTAGGTACCACGTACCTACTGCTCGGCGGGCTCCCAGCGTACGGTATGATTAGCTCGCAATACATTGCCGGTTGAAAAACTGCTAAATCAGTAACCGCTTATTTCCGACAAAAACCGTAGAAGGAATTTTGAAGCCTGATATGTATCTAAACTACCATAGAAATTATCGTTACGGTGTCAATTACACCCTGTATGTATATATTACATAAAACAGCAAAGTTAATTTAGCAATTTATTAATTAGTGGAGGCAATTGAAATGTTATTTACTATTTTCTCATAATATGCTACTAATTTCCCAATTCAGTGGGGAAGAAATTCAACCGTTAGTAATTCCATTGTATAACGTATTATAGCTTTTTTGTATCTATTCACTATAAAATGAATTTATATTTACAAATCAAAACTATTGTTTAGTAGTTTAAGTTTTAGCCCAGATGATCCTGTTATAAGCGAAACCGGTAGGAAATAATACATTACAAGGGATGAGTAAAACAGTACAAGTGATGTTTAATTTAAAAAAAATAATATTTGGAAGTTTTACTAAGTGCCGACGCTAGAAAATATCAGATATAATAAAATCTAGCTTTGACTTCAGTTTCCCATTTCTGCCTTTTGTTAGTGAAATATGGTGAGTCGTTCGGAAAATTTCCGCGCTAACTGGTACTCATCTAGGGTCATGTGCATAATTAATAATTGTCGTTTCATTTAGTTTAACGCTACTAGTGCCTCTGCAACTGGTTGTCGGTATAGCTATGAATAATTGTGGGTTAAAGTTACACTAGATTCTAGTACTAAAAGAAATAAGCAACATGTTAAGGTGAGTCTTGGTGTCGGTTGAAAAACCAGTTTCGGTCAGACACTAAAAAATACAACACAAAAATTGCTGTTGTCTTTCAAAGTACCTACTGCGAAATAATCCACTTGATACCGACAGAATTGCTTGTGATGAGTTATCCTGAGTGTGGTATTACTTACATGTATACCATATACCTAAACTTCACGTCATCGAGGAATTTTTATTACATTTTATGATCTATTTCCTTGTTTGCGTTCCAAAAAACGATATTTAAAACATACTTACCAAATTCTGAGTCCCACTGGTCTGGCGGGATTGATGTTGGAACCCATTTTGAAGACCGCAGTTTAGGCTTTGGTATCAGGCGCTCGAGATTGGCGTGTAACAGTGGCGCCGCTGCTGCAATATATTTACTATGAAATGCGATCCCCGAGCTATTCACGTATCGGACGAAAATGCCTTCGTCTGAAAGCTTCGTGACGAACTTTTCCACTGATTCCACCGGTCCTGATATCTGAAATAAAGCCAAAAAATAAGCACGTTAAAGCAGTAAACAATAATTTTATGAATAGACCATCTAAATAATAAAAATAATAAAATATGAATTATTAAGTGTAACTAAAAAAAACACTTCTTGGATCTTTATAAATTTTATATTGCACTTCCACTAAATAATAACCTACCTTATACAAAAGGAATAATTAAAATACATTTTTAATTGGCAAAGTAATCGCATAATAAACACTATTCCTTTTGTTCCTTCTTTTAGTTAGTATTTTTTCAAAAACAACCGACAATACTTAATAAGTAGCTGAAGACGAATGTGATAAAAAAAGTCAATTGCTGTTTAAATAATCAATGATAGAAATATGTATAAGAAGTTGGCGAGAAGTGTTGTGTTTAGGTTTACCGTGACATTATCAGCAGCGTTGTTGCAAGCAGGTACGATGTCCGGCGGGCAGCGCGCAGCGCACTCGTCCCATGAAAGCCCCACGGAAGCCATGGCGCCACGCGGTAGATTGGCTTCCGCAATGCTGCGCCCGCGCCAGTACGCCGCTAACACCGCTTGTTCCAAGCTTAGCGTATCGTCAGCGTATGCACAACCTGGTATGTATAACCAAAGGTATAACTTAAAACAATAGCATAGTAATTTTGCATGGAGATATTTTCCTCGTGTTGGTCCGGGCTCCTTTGTAGAATAGACCATCTGCCTTCCTTGCCAGGCAGCTCGTAAAAGGCCGGTATAGGCTCACCGTCACTCACACCGTGACATCTGACTAGGTGGTAGAGTTTAGCAGCGACTCGCCCGGATTGGTTCCACCGTCTTACCTATTCCTGCCGCCATAACGTCATGACGTGTTCCGGTTCGGAGGGTAAAGTAGCCGGTTAACTTACTTTGTCTCGAGGCCTAACATCCCGGCCACAGGTTGGCAACGCACCATTACCACCTTTGGTGTCTCTAGGCGGCTTGAATTTCTTAACATCAGGAAATCCGTCTGCTTGTTTGCCTTCCAATATAATAAAAAAAATTCTTTATAGCAAATCAGCTACTAATGAGAAACTGTTAAATAGCAAGCAAAACATGAGATCGAAATATTGGTATGAATTTGTATTATTGAAATATGTGGTGCCGAAAATTTTACTACAAACTGGCCTTTTTATGTCACATATAAGTGTCACTTGATAACAGATTTTAGATAACGTACTCCACGTTAATCCGGGGCATTAATTCCCATCTAAAGAAATGCTCAGTCAGTATCATTTCTTTAAAGACATCATATTTACTGCTCTTTGATACTACAACTTACCGATTTCTCCTATCGAGAAGCCGATGATTCCATCAGGATTGATGCCCAAGGCGCGTAACACGTCAACCAGGGCTACTTGTATAGTAGTTATGGAGACAAACGAATTAATGACGTCGTCAAACATCATGTCTGTTGCTTCAAAAAGCAAGTGTTCAAGATCGATACTATACGGCTCGAGTGCTGCAGCAGAGCGCCTCACGCTGCTTGCGAACGCTGGAATCTTCATCAGTGATTGTCCCATCCCAGCCCACTGAGCTCCCATCCCGGAGAATACAAACCAAACTGGTCGTGGTTCGTCGTTAACTTCCTGGATCAAAGGACTTAAATTACCAATGGGATTGCATTAGTTGTGTCATTAAATAAGTGGAGATGATGTGTAATGATATACTTACGAAGAATTCCTGTTGTATGGAGTGAGTGAGCAGGCAGTACCCGCGGTGGTGGTGCATCGGCGTTGGGTGGGCATGCACAGCAGTCATTAGCGCTAGCAAGCCGGCGTCATCGCGGTTTGTCACCGCGAGTGCTAGTAGACTGTGCACCGCCTCCGCCGTGCGCCCCGAAACCATTACCAGCCGAGGTAGCAAGCTTGCTTCTACGCTTCTTCTGCACTGCTTATCTTCGGCTTCCAAGATCACATGCACGTTTGATCCACCGATTCCGAATGAGTTGACGGCAACGAGATTACCCTCCAAAGGCATGTTTTTGTCAACTACCTGTTGTATAAATTCCGATAACTAACTTAAAATCGCATCTACAATATTACAAACTGTTAATTTTTGCTGTTCATTTAAAATGGCACAAAGATCAAATTGTAAATTTGCACCTTGTAGCATCGTTGAGGCCTACAATGAGTTGGGGCATATTGGGGCTATTAGGATATCGATAATGTGGTAGACTTGCTAAAGTTTTTTTAATAGTGATATATAACCTAAGAAACTATTAAAAAACTAGGTATAAACGGTGCTAGAAATAAATACCCATTATGACATACGTCATATAATTGATCACCATATAAAAAAGGACGTGTTAGGATAAGAAGTACAAATTTACGTCGTGTTGTTCTGGTGCCGCTGAGCAGAATATACCTTCTGCCTTCCTATCCAGACAGCTTGTAAAAGGTGAGTATTGGCGGAATAGGTCATCACCAGCAAGATCACTAGTGGTCGAGTGCTATGCTGTATATAGCCCAGTTATGGTAGCCTTGTAGACGCACCTATAACATCTATCGTGCCTATAGGCCACGGTTGTCTCTTACTATAAGGAGTCTTATTGAAGTGAAAAGACAATTAGATAAGTGTGACGAAGTAACAAAGCGATATCCAAAGTTGTACAATGTTTCACAGCTAACAATCTTCTTTTAAATGGTCATAAAACAAAGTGTATTTGATTTGCAATGCTGAATGTTATGCTAGTAGATTCCAATATACAACTGAATATATCTTAAAGGGATCTGGTTGAATCCACTGTGTTTTTAAGTATATTATTATAAGAACATTGACAAATGTTGAAACGGCCCGAATAGTATACTTTAAGTATTTTCCTAGTCTTATATCTTATGTATTCTTCTTTGGGGAAATTCTGCAGATATAAGTACGATATTTGTATTACATACAAGAGCTATGACAGCTATTTATAATCTTAATTTAAGGGATTCCCTCCAAGAAAAATTCAAAGAAATAAGTAGTTTAACCTTGAATTCTCAATATATTTATGAGAATTTAATGTATGTTAAAAAAAAGTAGGTATATGTTTTAAAAAAAAATGTGATGTTGACGATGTAAATACGAGAAATAAAAGTAATGTAGCAGTATAAAAAACACGTCTATATAAAATTAGTACAACTTTTTAGGTCAATGTATACGTTTCTACAATAAGCTATCCAGAGTTATTTGAGATCTACCTTTGAAAAAAAACGACGGGTTGCACTCCGGGAGTGCCGGCAGAAGTGGAAACTTGAATATTAACGTTGTGCATTTTTAATATTTTGGAATGGTTAAGGAACAATTTTGCACGAATTGCTTTAATTATCAGTATGAAAGTACTATAATTTATGTGGTAGAATACAAGATTCATTTATTGCGCTATCGTACACAATTATGACAACACGAACATTCGCGCAAGCGCCCTGCGCCGTCTTACGAATTTTTTATCAGGTCACGTATCCTGATGTGAGTTTAGAAGTTTTTACCCATTCCGAAAAAAGTGCGCAACGCCGCTAAAGAAGTTTTCGTTTCAAAAATTAAAAAAAATGTATAAAAGCAAAATTATGTAAGAAAGGATATTTACAAGGTGTTTATTGTATATTTTGGAAGAGGAACACGCTTGGGAATAGAGATATCAATCACGCACTGCAATTTGTAATGTAATTTGTCATACTTTTTATTTAAGTTAAAATTTGATTGTAATTTGTATTTTTTGTATATAGTTTATAATGTTACTGTTAGTATTGAAAAAAAAAGCCCGCTGAGTTTCTTCCACCGGATCTTCTCAGTGTGTAGCCGCGAGTCCGAACCGGTGGTAGTTTTAAAAAAATGTCGACTCGCATAAGTACGAGTACCACTTGTATGGTTAATGTGAATAAAGTTTTTTCTGAATATGATCCTGGAGACCGTGTGCTTGTTTGCTGACTTTTTACATATAAAAAGTATTCTTAGGGCCAATTTTTCAATAACCAGATAAAATTTTTAAAGCTACTATCACGACGTCTCTCTCTCTTTCTAAAATTTATAAAATACATCAGCACGTCTCGCTTTTGCAAGAATCAATTAGATTCTAACAGTCAGGTAATTAAAAAAAATATCCTCATTATAATAATTTTAACCACTTAGTTACCCTTATTCTTCCATCGCAGATAGCAGTAATCTCTTTATTTGGGTTCTTGTAGTGCAAATTAGCTGGAATGACGGAGCGTTCAATTGCTAGCACTATTTTTGCAATTGAACACAATCCTGACGCCGTTTCTGAATGACCCATATTTGATTTAACCGAACCCAAAAGCAGGGGATTCTTTCGATTTATACAATATGAATCCGTCAAAGCATTCACTTCTTGAGGATCTCCAATCTAAAAACACAAAAAGTTTGAAATTTATTTTTATCATAAATATTATAAGTTGAGATATAAATATGAGCAAAAGCAATAGGTTCAATGCACTTTACCATTGTTCCGGTACCATGAGCCTCCACGTAAACGACATCTTGCGGGTTTACCCCAAACTTCTCTAAGGTAGTCTGGATAAGCTGACGCTGCATTTCATGTGAAGGGAAAGTAATTCCTTGCACTTTGGCGCCATCATTGTTGGATATTGCTCCTCGCACAGTACAGTACACGCGTCGCGCTACATTTCGCTTTTGTAAAAGAACTGCTACAATTGCTTCTGAACGTACATATCCATTTGCATTCTCATCAAACGCTGCACAGCGCCCGTCTGGTGAAAGCATTTGAAGTCCATGAAAAATGAGAGAATTTTCTGGCTTCAGACACAAATTTGTGCCTGCGACTATAGCAGCATCACATTGTCCAGAACGAATATCATTTACTGCTTGAGCAAAAGCATACAATGAGCTAGAGCAAGCAGTGTCAATTGTAGAAGATGGACCTTTAAAGTTAAAGGCGTATGAAATACGGTTTGAAAGCATTGCAAGGCAACATCCGATGAAAGCATAACCGTTGACGTTTTCGGGGTTAGCCGTCCAGAGCTTCTCACTTTCTGAAGAACCAACTCCTACGTACACTGCAGTACGCGAGCCGCGAAGCTCAGAAGGGTGGTAGCCAGCGTCTACTATAGTTTCGTAAGTCACTTCTAAAAGTTTCCGTAATTGGGGGTCCATTAAATTTGCTTGTTTAGAAGGTACATTAAAAAATGATGCATCAAAATGCTCAAGGTTTTTGACTTTTCCACTACGTTCTGGTAGCCCATGCAGACCTGAAATATTAATTAAAAATTACGTTATTTTTCTCAGACCAGCTTTTAAGATGTCGGCAGTGCTAAGATGGACGCATTGAACATTTTTAAATATGGGTCGGAAAAGTAGTGATGTTCACGTATATACGAGTTCAACGATTCAACGATAGGGCGGTATTAATTTTGTGCAACTCCGAAATGTTAATCGAAAAAGATGGTAACTAGAGCGGTTGCCAGACTAAAATATATTTTTTATTTTATTTTATTTAAATGGCTCACCAACGTTTAAGTACAACAATAAAACATATTTTAACATCAGAATAACTTTAGCTACTTAATGGTATTAAATATTTACAGGTAAACACAGCTTGATTATAAAACTCAAATTTAGCAATTACAATGCAACTTACCCAAAGAATTAACTAACTTACACAAATTTAACTCGAAAAAACGAAAAACATGAATAAAACAACGAAGATGTAACAAATAGAATACAAACAAAAACTTGTCAATTAAAAAGGTATAGTATCAAGATACAACAGTGTAAAGAAAAATGCAGTACCATCATTTATCAACAACGATTTGTGATAAAGTTTTTCGAATCTTGTTGTAGGAGTCAAAGTGAATGACAAAAAAGTCGCTATATTTATTGACAACTTTGCAGAATCTTGCTATTGGCGAATTTGCACCTTATACTGTTTTACGTAGAGGTGGGTAAAAAGGCGTGACTTGATTACGAGGACGTTCCAAAGACATCAAATTAAATTTTAACAACCGAGTTTTATAAGAAATTAGGTATATATTATAACACTTTTTATTCTGCACTTTTTTAGTCTCAATGAGTGGGTAGCGTAATGAGGCCTCTATACTACACTACAGTACTCTAATAAACTCCTTACGAAGCTGTAATACAGACAGATTTTAACTTTGTTTGTCTTAAATACTTTAATAGTTCTTATTAAAAATCCCAACATCCTAGACGATTTCTGAATAATATGATCAATATAGGGTAAGGTAAGCTTATGATAAAAAATTACACCAATATCTCTAGTCTGTTCTAAACGTTGTAATTTATACTGCCCAATATAATAATCATGATTATTATGGTAATCATGTAAATTTTATATGAAAACAGAATTGAGCAACATCCCATTATTACTGCACCATAACCAAGTTAGTAAGATAATTTTGGAGAAGTGATACGTCGTTTTCAGATTTGATTTCCTTGACAAACTTTAAGTCATGCAAGTACATAAAAAAATTTGAGTGTAAAAAACAGGTATTTATGTCATTAATAAAATAGTTACACGACACCGGACCCAAATGAGACCCTTGAGGTACTCTTCCTTTCTTTAATTCTTTGTTGTACGCAAAAAGTCAGAAAACAAGTAAATATGTAACATCACACAAAAGGCGAGCTTATCTCTAAAAGAGATTTCTTCCAGCAAACCTAAAATAGTGAGAATGCATAAAAGAAATGTAGGACATACAGTGCACAATACAAAAACTTACTTTACAAAAAGAAAACACACAAACTAAATTACTAATTATGACTAAAGTGCCGACATGCTAATTAATTATACACCCAAACGCTCCATTACTGCCTTTTTTAAAACTGTTAATGAATGAATACTCCAAATTTCATAAGGCAATGAATTCCAGAGTTTCACAGCGTCAAAAGTAAAATAATGGTTATACAACTTAGTGGAACTACAAAGCAATTTCAAAATTCCACGCAGGTGTGGTCGACAATCTGAATCAAAAGGGTGTAAAAAAGTAAAACGCTCGTACAGATATTCAGGAGAAGCAGCATTAAATAGGACTTTGTAAAGGAAACAGAGACAATGAAGGTTTCTACGCTCACGAATGGGAAGCCACTTAAGCCGCTCTCTGAACATGGATATATGATCAAATTTCTTCAGGCCGAAAATGAAGCGGATCCCTACATTTTGCAGTAGCTCAAGTTTATTAAGTAATAGTAATCCTGAGGTAATAGAGTAATACGAAGATCTGCAACCATTAACCACAACAGATAAGATGCGATTATGTAGGTATGAATTAGACCACACAATAAGTGAACCTGCCGCTCCGTAACATGATAACTTCTTTAATAACAAATTATCAGGCACACGGTCGAAGGCTTAAAAATCGTATAGATAACATCTACTTTGCTGTTAGTATCAATAAGTCGGGATACCGTTTCGGTAAAATTTGCCAAATTAGCAGCAGTTGATCGACGTTTCACCAATCCAAACTATCATTTATATATTGATCTAAGTGCCACTGAAAATTTGAACATATCAAAGATTGAAATACTTTGCTAAATATAGATAAAATGGAAATCGACCTGTAATTAGATTTGATTTCATGTTTGTCAGATTTAGGCACAGGGACAACTTTCGCTATTTTGCAGGCACTAGGAAAAATACCAGCTTCTAGCGACTTATTAAAAATAAAACAAAGGGGCAATACTAGCTGCTCGGCACACTCAATGATAAAAATTGGCGGAATTTCATCCTCGCCTGCCCCCTTATATCGATTAAGTTAATTTCGTTATTCTAAAACACAGTTTCTACTTATCGTAGGTGCATTTCTTAATTTGTTTAAGTGACAATAATTTTCATCTCTGAAAATAAACTTTTGATCATTGTAGCAGAGGAAAATGAAGATGCAAACATGTCACATACTTCCTTTACGTCAGTAGTACGAGTATGTTTTGTACCATTTGTCATGCTAGATGGATAATTACTTGTACCTCCGCGCTTTGCACTAAACGATTTACAAATTATAAAATGAAATTTGCCGATTTTATGCATTTTTGTACGGTGGCTCTGATGCACTACTGTTGGTAAGAAACCTATAGACACATGGCGTATAGACACCAGAGACGTTGTACGTGTTTTTTTTTGGCGCCATCGTGAATGAGGGTGGTCGTAATTTTTTAATTATATTTGAATTTCTTGTTTATGTTAAGTGAAATTGGTTAATTTAGGTGGGAATTTGATTAATTTTGTTCAGTGAAAGTGCACAAATGAAATAATCATGAAGAAATTAGTATATCGTCTATTTCCTCGCTGTCGTCAAATCTCACAAGATAAACTTGAGTAACGAAGCTACCGCTTTACTCAAGACCCTAACCTGATATGACTTTGTAGATTGTGACGAACAAGTGTATAAGAATGAACTAACTTGTTACTTGACATTGGCAAAGTATTTATTGACAGTTGAGGTAAAACATTTAACTATATCATCTGATTGAAATCTGTAGCTAATAGAAACATTTTTCATAGTATGTGCATGGTAAATTTTCTACCTCGTTGCCAACGTCTGTCATCAGCTGTGACGAGATCAATGCCGTCGTATAGCAGCTTAGCAAACTCTTCGATATTATCGGCCTCCGGGAAACGTCCTGACAGCCCCGTCACCACAATCTCATCAACTCCTTGGGGTTGACCACTATTTGTAATCACCATATTGTATGATCTGCAAAGATGATGATATTAAATTAATTGAAGATGCGAAATATTATGTCACTAAAACCTAAGCAAGGTTTAACTAACCGGCCCTTATTACATTTACACCCATAACATTTATAACAGTACAATAAATGACATATTGAACGCCCGTGTTTAGAATATTTGTACCAATATCGACAATTATGGCCTGAACTGACACTAAACTGTCTTAGCGATCCACTCAGAAGCATGCCGCGCCGCCTCAGGTAATTGGACTTGGAGGTAATTTTGTTGGGGCGCAAGTAAGCCTCCAATAATGTCCAGTATGTCTGAGACTTATTTAGACCTCAAATATTTTTTGGTGAAAACGAGAACGCGCTTAAAAACTATGCAGAAAGGTGTGTATTTTGTCTTTATGACAAGTAAGTACGTCATGTAGTGGTAAAACTGTGCACTACCGTCTTAGGTTTAAAAATATGAATTTAGAATTTGCTATTCCATAATATTAAATAGGTAGGTATTTCGAATCGCTTTTTTTACATGACTGTAAGGCAAACAAGCCTACGGATTACCTAGTATGTAGTGAGCAGGGTTGTTGCTGATGCCGATTTTTTTAACATCAGCTGATGCTGATGCTGATTTTTTAAAATGAATATCAGCTGATGCTGATGCGAAATAGGCAGAGGTAAACCAGATTACCCACGATTAGCCTTAGGTACTTTAGACCCACAATGTGATAGTTGGTAAAGCTATCGTTAACCAGACACTTATCCAATCCATGGTCAAGTTTTTTCTTTTTTTATAACAATAAATAAATATCTCTCCACAAATTACACAAATTGAATCTAAACCCAATTAAGCAAATTATGTGCTTGTGTTATGGGTGTTAATAATTTTGTATAATGGTCGAATGTGAAAGTTTTATCGTAGTTAAGTACCTTTAACATGTTGTTCTTTGAATTTGTTAGGAAGGATTTATTGCCTGGGGCAACTTTAGCAGTAAGCTATAGTTGCCCTTGCTATTGTGTCCCATTTCTTTTTAATGGGGCAGTCACTGCTGAAGGCGTTGTGGTCCACACCTTCCAGCTTTGCTTGGGAACAGTTACAACATGATGGCACCATGTTCGTAAGCCATTTCCCGCATTTCGCTCGAAGGTGTGGCCCACCGCAGTGACTGCATTTTGACACTGTTGCCTTGCACATTTTCTTTGCGTGTCCGTAGCCGAGGCACATGGAGCATTGTATGACTGGCGATTGATCCTCCACTCTGACCCGCTGTAGGTCTATGTGGAGGTATCCATCGCCAGTCATACGTCCCCATACTTTTGGTGACACTCTAGCTACGATGTGACTGAGGTGGGGATTTCTGGTTTTCTTTCGATATACTATTTCTACAAGTTTATCAGATTCTTGTAAGTCTGTAAAAAGCTTTTTGTTTTGGGTTATGAGAGCAGTCTGAATGTCTTCAGCTTTATCGCAGTCTAAAACACGTTTCATTATAATCAAGGGTCTTTTATTTGTCATGTCTTCGACTCTGAGTTTTCCTTCTGCCTCTATAAGTTTTTCCTTGATTCTTTGTCTTTCTTCCTCAGTCCTGCATCCAACTATAACCTTTTTGTCTTTGGCCTTTCTAACACTTTCAACTGTAAGTCCCTCTTCCTTGGCTCTCGCTGTTTTTCTAACCAGCTCCAGAACCTCTTCACCTGCTTCTATTTCATTATTTGAGGATATGACTATGGAGTGTAGAGTGGCGCGTTCAGCAGGTTTCATTGCTGGAGGCGCCGCTGCTATACTGGCATACGTTAACTTCTTTTGTATTTCTTGATTTTCTTCTATTATCAGTTTTCAGTATTACTTTCTCTAATTGCTCTCGTGTGGATTTCTAAAACTTTTCCAAATTCTTCTATGCTCTTATTTGTATTTTCTAGATATGATAAATTATTATGTTGTTTTCGACATTCTTCTTGTTGTTCTGGGGCTGGAGCTGGAGTTGGTTTTTCAGTCTGGCTTAGTTCCGTTTCTTGGACTAGCTGGTGGAGTCTAGTTACTGCTTCCGTGATATTGTTTTTTATATCAGTCCTTGTATTTAGGGAACTAGCCAGACTTTGTAGGGCCTTGGTCTTTAGGGCAGTTGCGTCTGTCAGCCTGTTTTTATATTTGGACACAGGTGATCTCTTGGATAATTCTGTTTGTGGTTTGCGGGTGAGTGTAATTCTGCAGTCTTGTGTGAATATTGAGTTGAGCGGGAGTTTTTGTTTCTGTGAAGGTGATATCACCTTCTTTGGTGACATCACATTCTCGTCAAGACGAACACGGGAATACAAAGTTTTTGAAAATCGGACAAGCGGTTAAGAAAATATTTTTGAAAAACTGGTGAAAATTTGAAAAAATTGTATGAAAATGTGTCGGGAAATGAAAATACTACCACCAAAATTTAGAAAACAACGAGAGGAATCATACATAAATCTGTGAAAAAGATAACAGATCTCATGTAGGGCTTCTGAATCTACACGACCTAGGTCTACCGAACTTCGCTAACACCGTGGAGGTGATGCGAATATTTAGTTTCTGAAATAATCAGCAAAACAGCCAAGCCATACATTATTATTGATGCGTAGAATTTGTGTAGTTAGGGTCGGTAGAGTAAGGCCGTGTAGATTCAGATGCTTGGCTCTACGTGAGAACTGATATCTTTTCACAGGCCAAAAAGTAATAAGTTTATGATTTTTTTGTTGGTTTTGATGATTATCCCTGTCAGTGACGAAATCGATGTATTTTAGATAACAATAAAATTTAAAGTATTAGAACTATTCGATTGAGACTTTGTACGTTTAATGAACCATATTCTGAGAATATGAACTATGTGGAACATCGAAAACGAACTCTATGAGGGTTCAAAAAACGACAAAAGTCTTTGAGAAAAGGTAGGTAGTGCCCTTGCACTACGCTTAGCTCGTTTTGGCGGGGGCATTAAAGTGCTCCCAGATCAATTATTTAAAAAATCAATAAGTAGCCAAAGTCTTTGTTTACCAATTGCGATGACAAGTAACGATTTATTATTTTGGTCAAAAATTTCGCCGCGAAAGGAAAGCCGCGCACTCAACGGACATATCAGGACCTGAATATCACCAATAAGATCAGCATCGATTGATGCTGATGCTGATATTCGCTACAACCCTGGTAGTAAGTACCTGGTATTGGTGTGTTTTCAGTCTAATGGTCAGGTGGCAAGTTTCTCGTGTGAATAAGTTTATAAGTGACCCTATTCTACAAAGCGGAATAGGGCAGACGTTATACCTAAGCGGTAACGCGGGGCACTACCTATTCGGGCACAACTTTACTGCCTGTATATATTGCAGTTGTAGTTGCACCTACCTATGTACAGCATTCGATATACATACCTTAGTCACACGCTACACTATCTACTCTAACTATTCTTTGTTATATAAAGTATAATTACGACTATATTTCCAAAGGATATTTTCCTTAAAATTTGTTTTTATGAAAACTGCCATCTAACGAAATATTTTGTAACTAATATTCTCAACGCCATCTTGCAATATATATTAAAACTATATTGACAATACACATGACATTTTCGTCATATAACTTTAGTCAATGATTGTTCAAAATAGTTTCAGCAATATTGACTAGATGGCGCAAAAATAATGTTTACTAAATGGGTTCCCTTTTTCTTTAACGCCATTTATGCTTAAACGTACTCTTTACAATTATTACGTGTCAACAAATTATAATTATTCTGTGGAAATTTATTGAAAAGTGTAGTGCCAATTTACTTTTTACTATTCTTAGCAGATGACGTTTACTAAATTAGTAATAAAATATTTCGGTAGATGGCAGTTATCTAGAAACAGAATCGAAATAGGAAGGTACCTATAATATTATATCTTAAATGTTATTGCCAGCCTTAACGTAAGTGGTGCCTAACTTTTAACAATGTTTACGTATCTTCACGCCCATATCCCCGAAGAGGTAGGCAGAGGCACAACCAGGGCACCCACGACTAGCCGAAGATACTAAGTCCCACAATGTGATAGGTGGCAAGCCTATCGCCAACCGGGCACATATCCTATCCCGAGCAACATTTTTTTTATTAGAGAATTGGAAAACCCCAATTTTCTTTTTGTTGCCCGACCCGGGATTCGAACCCGGGACCTCATGCAGTCAAGTCCAACAACTGAACCACTAGACCACAGAGGCGAGGCTTAAATTGTTAATATTGGCTGGAGTTTTGGCGCCATCGAGAGAAAAGGTGGTCGAAGTTTTTTTCATAATTATTGAATTTCGTGTTAAATTGAGTGAAATTAGTCAGTTTTGGTGGCATTTTGTACAACTTTGTTCAGTGAAAGTGCACAAATGAAATAATCATGAAGAAATTAGCGTATCGTATATTTCCTCGTTGCCGCCAAAACTCATTATATGACCTTGTGTAAAAAGGCCACCGTTTTACCCAAGAGCCTGACATGACTAACTGACGTCTTATGACTGATGACTAATTAAAATTAATTGAAATCGATATAAAATTTGAAGCAAATTACTACTTGACTAATGGCTAAATACTAACGTGAACGCCAAAACCTAAAGAAAGAAAGTAATATTGGCTGCCATCCGTACGTATATTTTAGATTGACAGATGGAGAACCATAACCTAGTTGTGCCTAAACTAGGCCTAATTATACAGGAACTGGAGAGGTATATATTATTTATATTGTATATACCCTTTCGTTTTATTTAAAAAGAGGGATGGTCTTGGTCTTGGTCTTTATACCGCATTATTTTATTATTATTAGGTTCCTAATACAGTCTTTAAACCAATATTAAAACAGTTTTTCTACTTAGATTTATTGTCGCCAGAAACATTTGAGTGGAGACTGTGTCCCGCTTTTGAAGAGTTTAGCAGAAAAAAAGAACTATTATTAAGAGCTACTAATGTTGAAGAATAGAGATGACACGAACTTTTAGCCCCTAACCAATGTGAATTCGAGCTAGAAGCTGATTTTCCTCAACCCGTAGTGAACGTGCCTTGACTATTTTTGTAGTAACTATTAGTTACTACAAAAATAGGAGTTTTAGGAATTTATACTTAAATTAAAATTTTCAATTTTTTACATTCACTTTCTATATTGTGTTAGATCCAGTTGTATTCTTCAAATATAATATCCTCGAATTTTGCTGCCCAATCGAACCCGTGTCCTCGGAAAGCCATGTCCAATACTAGACCACTAAAGAGAGAAATAATAGAAAAATACAATTACGTCTGATTGTATATATAGTGTATATGAATTTTATAAAGAAGGCGCGATAGTTTTACATTATATAATGTGTTAGAGATAGAAATGGTAATTTTTTGTAGGAATAAATATCTTACGTATGTTTTTTTAAGTCTGAGTCAAGATATACCTGCCCCAAACCACATATTTTTCAACCAGAATTATGGTTCATGTCTTAAAATTAAATAATGATAATAACCATGTACAGTTGTACTATTTAAATTATGCGCTTCGGCTATATTCGTCAAGATTCGGAAATCCGAATGTATTTTAAAGATATTAGAGTATTAGAGATTGTTAGAGTTGTTATTACTCATAATTAAATATTTCGCTTAAAATTAGATTAGGGCAGTCAATTTAAAAATAAATATAAAGTTTAATAATAAGTATAAAGTGCAAAAAGACTAAAAAGTATAAAGCCGAAGCGCATAATTTAAATAGTAGCAATGTAAAAAATATTTACCGTTTGGTGACAATGTCCTTTGTGAGAAGTCACAACGAAAATGTGAATAAAAACTAACGATTATTTAAAAATGTTAATAAAACAAGTTATTTGTGTAGGCTTATCATACTTGTAATTAGTTGAAATTTTAGTTTGAATTTTAATTTCTGTTCATTATTATTCCTATTTATTATGTACAAAAGTACGATAAATATGATTACTGAATTTAACATATCCGTTGTAGTTAGAATACACCAAAATTACTAACTTAAGTAAAAAGTTATAGCCAAATTATATCATACCCAGACGAGATGTTAAAAATAATATTTTATTATTTTTCTCCTTCATGTAAAATAAAAACTTTTTAAAGATTTAAAGATTTAAAGATTCTAATTTTACGTATGTAATCCATACTAATATTATAAATGCTAGTCTGTATGTCTGTTTGACTGTTTCTCTTTCGCGACTAAACCGCTGAATCTATTATGATGAAATTCGTTATACATATAGCTAAACATCCGAGTTCAAACATAAGATTTTTTTCAAAAGTCAACTCCTAAAGGACTTGCATAGGGGATGATTTTTTTTTATAAAAAACGTAACAATTCTATGCTGATAAGGTCGTGGGCAAACACCTAGTTTGTAATGTATTACAATATGCTTCTTATTATTATAACCGCGACTTCAAAACCTATGAATACAAAAAAGAATCATTATTTACTTTAATACAACAGGTACATCTACAGGTACCAAAAAAATGACAGCAAATATTAATCAGAGAGCTTTTAGTGAATCGGCAACTTTGGTAATTCATAAAAGTAGGGAAAGGTTATATGTGTTGTATAATGAAAGAACTTTCAATCATAGCATTGTATTTAAATAATATGTAAAAAGTGTTATCAAATTTAAAAAAAAATAAAAATTGCGAAATCTAGGTATATAAAATGTACTATTAAACATTCAACAAATAAAATAAAAGAAGAATTAGATGTAGCCACAGAGTTTGAAAAAGTTTTCAGCGACGTTGCAGCTAAAACTACTAAAGCTCTCCGTTCATCACCCAGTGCTGTGAAATAAATCATTGCTGAAGTAATATGTCGATGAGTGTAAAAATAGATTTAAATTTTCGTTTGTTGATGCGTAAGATATAACAAAAGCCTTTAAGGCATTAAAAATAAAAAACTTATGGGGACATTCTCTTAAAATTATTGCGTCAGTAATAAATGCTGTTGCTCCACATTTAGCTGTAATATTTAAATGTTGTGTTTTAAATGGAGTATTTCCTGATATAATGAAACTTAGTAAATTTATACCTGTATTTAAATCTGGAAGTTCTTCTTATCCCTCTAACTACCGACCTATCTCTATTCTGCCTACCTTGAGTAAAATATTTTAAATAATTATATTGAATCAAATGTTACTATATTTTAACAAATTACGTATATTTCATAATAGTCAGGTTGGTTTTACAAGGGGTAGATTAACTGGTGTAGAATTATTGAAGATAATTTATTAGTGTTGTGAGGATTATCAGGATGCAATTGGGGTGATTTGTGATTTGTCTAAAGCATTCGATTACGTAAGCTACGATAAATTGATCAGGAAACTATGTCATTATGGAATTAGAAATAAGGCACTCGATCTTCTGATTTCTTTAGATGGATGATTTTTTCTAGTCACTGATATAGCTCATATATATAAGGGACGTCGCCTTCTAACGGTCAAAGAATTATTCAAATCGGTTCAGTAGTTTCGGAGCCTATTCAATACACAAAAAGCAAATCGCCTCTGTGGTCTAGCGGTTCAGTTGTTGGACTCGACTGCATGAGGTCCCGGGTTCGAATCCCGAGTCGGGCAACAAATAGAAAATTGGGTTTTTCCAATTTTCTAATAAAAAAAAATGTTGCTTGGGATAGGATATGTGCCCGGTTGGCGATAGGCTTGCCACTTATCACATTGTGGGGCTTTAGTGTCTTCGGCTAGTCGTGGGTGCCCTGGTTGTGCCTCTGCCTACCTCTTCGGGGATATGGGCGTGAAGATACTTTTTAAAAAGCAAATAATCAAATCTATCTTCTTTGTTATTAGGATAGATGGATTATTAAAAGTACCTAATAAAATATTTGCACGCCACAAGTTGGTAAAATATGTTGGAATGCCTAATTAATTTTGTTACATCTTTTCGACACACCTGTTCTAAAAATAAATATTTTTAATTTTATTATTTTTTTTGAACTTGGGAACTTTTTTGGAAGACTCCTTGATCTGATAATTGTCTCATTTTGATAGCGTTAATAATCATGATCAATATAATATCCTTTTTGCTTTTTCTTCACCATCTCACATTTTTGCACAATAAAGTCCATGTTTACAAGGGAAAATCTCCTTTTAATTTACAACGAACTTTTAACGATATTGGCATAGATGAATTGAAAAATGATTTTATTGCAGTTGGTTAGACACCGATTCTTTATGGTGATGACATAAATTCGATGACAAAATATTTTAATGGCACATATTCATTCGACAGGACCCTCTCCATTAAGTTTTCAGTCAGCAGCGCGAGGAAGCACTGTTGTAAGAAGGCTCGTTTTTCTGGCGTGCCCACGATCGTAAACACGTAGCAGCCAGCAGCCAGAGCTACGGCGATGGCTGCTTGACCCACACCATCTGCACCTGCATGGATTAGCACGGATTGGCCACGCTGCATCCGCCCCCGCACACACAGAGCGTAATACGCCGTCGTGTACTCCATCGGCACCGTACTTGCCTGTTCCAGTGACCTGATAACTTTATAGAACAAAAATAGTTAAGCTATCTACAATTTAAGCAAAATTAAATTTGGGCGTACATAAATACCTTCACGCCAAGTCTCTTGCGTAGGAGGTAGAGAGGATCGAATGTCGAGTGTCAGACAACAGACCTGCCTAGTTCCCTGCACGTTCATTACTCTTTTCATACGTTTGTATGCCGGTTTCGGAAACTCTTGGCACCACCTTTGGTTAATACCTGAGCAAAGCAAGGAAAGAAAAGCACATGTAACGTCCTAACTCAAAAGTAGCTCATCCTGCGTCCCATTGACTCAGATACACACTCTTTTTTCAACATCCACCGTATATCCTACATGACGATACAACTTCATCCACCTGTTTTAGCACTACAACATCTAGTACTACATGTCCGTTCGGCCTATAGATTTGCTACTTTTGTTGTTGTGGGACTAAAATTAACTTTCAGTTAATGTTGAATGTATTGGTTGTGCATCTGCTTACATCTTCTGAGCTATAAGCGAATACACTAATTGATCCATTCACTCTCTTCCAGTAGGGTTACTCTCTAAATTGGAATTGTATAAGTCACTTTAGGTACTTTTGAAAACAGTAATTGAGGATTATTAACATTCAGTTATATTCAAATTCAAAGAATCCAAAAAATAATGTGTTTACTATTAACTAAATGTTAATAATTTGCCAGTATTGTGTTCAAGAGTACCTAAAATGACATACTCGATTTCAATTCCCAATATTGCATAAATCGAGCTTCAAGAGTAACCCTACTAATCTGAAACCAGTCTGAGCCTCCCATGCCTACTTAGTTTGTATTTAAGTAAAATGAAAATAATACCACAAATCACTATAAAAATTGAAAAAGTGGAAAAGTGTCATAGTCGACAATTTTTTCCGTTTAATATATTATATCCTAACTGACAAGAATATAAAGCATTTATTTGCAACAGGAACTTTACTAGAAACTGATACTAAGTTGGAAGAAGTTCGAGTACATAAATAAAAATTAGGACAATCTACAAATGACGATATACAACATAGATTTAGAATGTACTAGATAAACAAAGTCATTCAATACACGAGACCAAAAAAAAGTACCTAAGTGTGAGTGAATTGTTTATGTGTGAGTTAAAAAAGGATTGTCATTAGGCCACGTATAGGTCGCGGCACGAAACTCTAGCGCTGAGCGAAACGTGGAGGGGATAGCTGCGCATGGGTACCGTCGCGCACGCAATACAAATTAGTAATTTAATTGCTTAATTAAAAACAGCAAAATAATGTTTTAATGTAAAGTCAAATAGTAAATCTAGCGGTGAACAAAATGTGGAACTTAACTGCGTATGGGTACTGTCACGCACGCAAATATTACTTAAGTAATATTACTTCATGTTACC